>CM029607.1:67220907-67444658 GCA_017311375.1 Mytilus coruscus
AAGATAAACAGTTTAATATACTCAAAATAAAATATATAAAATGAATACTGAGGAAACCTAAATGCATATTGATGCTGCAAAAAAAGTTTCTTGTTGGTTTGTAAGCTAGAAATATGTCAAGAACAAGTATAGGACCTACCAATATTAAAAGTAAATGTTTATTTATATTATGGTCAAGCAAGTAATACTGTGTCAAACATATAATCGCCGTCATGTGGCCTTTCCTGATCATTTTACTCATGATCATTTTAAAATATTTAAGAGAAAGTTAAATAAAGTTTAAAATATGAAAGATGCGCATTACAGCTATTTAAATTGATTTTGAAATTCTAACAATATTCAATCAAAAGTAATGCACAATTATAAAGCACCGTCAAGACATAAAAACGTCGATTGATTTGAAAGTTCTAAAATATCTATTTTCTAAAAATGACTAAATTCTCATATTCAGCTGTTTCTCTGTCAGGTCTCTGTTGTCCATTGTGTTCACTTATTCCTAAAAATATCATAACATGGATTAAAGGAATCACAATCATGAGTCATAATTCGCACTGGAAAAGGCTAACTAGATGATTAATTATTGAAAATAAATTTGAATTATGGACAAGAAAACTAAGTTATATGATCAGTTAAAAACTCTCGAACATCATTGGTAAACCAAGTGTAAACGTAGGGTGAGAACTTCCAATGAGCTACTTAGCTCTTCCTCTGCATAAATCACACATTTTCCATTGAAAACTTACATTCAGTATAAAGTAACAAGGCCACGAAATAATAAAGCCAGTTATGTATAGATTATCGGGTTTTCTTCATAATGATATTGTTCAATATTTTGGCGATTGAGCGCATCGGAAGAAATACTATTTGTTGGATGTTTTAGTCATACATTGAATTTTCTAAAAGTCGCCTTGGAACAAATCGTTAAATAATCTTAAATGGATGTCTACGAGAAAACCATGCAAAATCAAAAAAAAATTATGAAAGGGTGTTGGAGATTTCAGCTGATTTTGGGTTCATGGTAAAGTATTAAGTACATCTAATCACCTTATGGTTTAAAATGACAATTTATCTCAAATTATGTAAATACAGGGTAATTCTATTTTGGTACCAAATTTCCTTGAAATGTTTTTGAAAATGACATTTTTTATTATATTTTTAAAAGTTAAAGTATTATATGACAAAACCTTTTTTTCCTTAAAGTTCAGACTTTCTACTAAAATAAAATGTAAGTCGGATCTCAGTTTAACCCTCATATGTGTTTGTTATATTTATTGAAAAAATGTGTTTTCTAAAATTTGAATTCAACCTGCACTTCATAAGTCCATAAAACCTCAAAAGTCACTCAAATTGAAACAATATTTTGTTAAAAGTTATGGTTCAATATAAACTAGTATTCCTTAACAGGAATGTCGTTGCAAATTAATATAAGGTTATTTGAATAATGGGTGAAAAAATAAAAAATATATACCTTTAATTATCTCCTTTGTAAAACTCTTCACAATAAAGGGTAGATTTAGTGTTTACAACAGAAGGAGGAAATCAACAAATGCGCAGAAGGATAGAAAATAATGGCTGTGGAAGTAAAGAAATGTATTTTGATGAAAATTGTGTAGCCAAAACTTATTTTATTGAAATAATGTACCAAAGAAACAATAAATCATGTGGCACAGACTTTCCCATTCGGGAATCATTGCTCAGTCATGTCAGTGTGAGTTTAGACTCGAGGCTAGACTCTATAGTGGTGTCAGACTCACATTTTACCAAATACATATGCCGCAAACATAGACAGGAGTTTGGATTGCAGTAGACAAGAAGAAAAAAAAAGAGTTGCTGCTATCTCCTTCATGATCCTTCCTAATCTGCAAGATTGGCAAAGGAATTCAAAAGCAGACGGAACTTGCATGTTTCAGTTGGTTCTTCGTTTCTGGTAAGTTAAATAAACAGAACATGCAATTTGACACCATAAAAATAGACATAGAAACATGATATTAAATCATATATATAGAAAAAATAGCACTGACCATTTTTCTTCATAAAAAGGGGGTGGTATTTTCTTGATGAAGCAAACACTGTTTTCAACCTTAAAAAAAACTGATTTTTGTTTCCACTGACAAACAATGATTTGAAATTCTTCTGAAACTCAATGCCACCTAAATTTTAATAGAAATACTTCTTTTCTCTTTTGTTTTCCTCTCTCAAGAAATCTAGAATAATCATGATAAATTGATAATACAATATATATTATATTACCAAGCCCTCCCAACAGATGGAAAATTCTGTGTCTACTTTTTTTCTGGATTGATTGGTTTGAATCAAAACAGTTATATTTTAGTTTTATTATACATGTACTTGCATGTACTTGTATTTAAGTATGCACTAAGTATCATGAGTATAGAGCACTTTTTTAACTCATATTTTGATAAAAAAAAATAACAGCAAGGAGGTTGCTTCTAAAATAAATAAATACAATTCATTGCCATTATTCTTCACAATTTGTATTTATTTCCCCTTAATTTCGACTGCATTCATTTGTTGTTATCATGAACAGGCATGACAGGACGCAATACAAAATTTTTTTAAGACAATAACTTCACATCACAATGCAGCTCAATGACACGTTTAATTTAAACCCGTGTCAATTAATCAATGAATGCATGCATCATCAATCACAACTGAACATACAACTGACTCCATCTGCTGGCCCTAAGTAGCTGACTCTCTTTTAAAATATTCTTGCTGAGCAATTCAGCATCAATAACAAAAATGTCATAATGTTTAGATTAACTAACAGTTTTAATTTTAAACATATCAAATGTTTTGCATTATTACAATATGTATTATAGAGCCAGTATTTGTCTATTTTTTCATCCTAGCTGCCTCACAAACCAAATAAATGATAAAGTTGTGGCATCAAATTCCTGTTTACAAATGTAACCCATTGACTTTAGCAAAACATGTTTAGAAAAATAGTTCTAGATACATTTACAATGATTTCAGGTTAAATGGTGACATATTTTTTCATGTGGATAGCTTGAGAGAAAATATTTGTATTTAATATTTGATTGTTCTTTATTCATAATTATCATGATTAAAATGTTTGAGGTAAATTTAGGAACACATGCTGGTGCAAGCCCTTTGAATCCTCTTTATATCTCCTGTTGTCATGGTTGTACATGTCATAACTTCAAATTGATACATTTAGATAATATATATCCATGTACATGTTCAACAACACCTGAAGTACATGTATGATATTAATACATCATGACAGTCATTTTACTACTAAAAGTCAGTGCTTCATGTACATGAGCATGGTATTCTGAATTTGATAAATTCAAGAGATGAATTTCCTGTCTTTATCAACACATTTACTTTTATGTAGCTAGATCGGTACAATATGGTTCTCAAACTTTCAAACATGTTTTAAAGAGTCTGAGCTGGGTTTTTTTTCTCTAAAATTGGTAACTATCTTTTACATTTCCTTAGTGCAGATCGTGTATCATAGTTATAAACATGAAAAGATATGAAAGAATAATAATGCTCATATCTTCAATAAAAATTATCAATGAATATATCATGAATAAATCCATTATGTAAAGCCAACTCAAGGTACATTGTACATGTAACTCACTGTATGCACAAATGTACAATATTTCAATTCTTATCAAAAGGTTTATGATGGAGATGGATTAAAGAGCACAAAATGAAGTTCAGATGGCTACAAATTTGAAAGGATAGTGAAGAGGTAAATAAATAATATTAATAAAAACAATGAATCAAACAAGTCATAACAAGAGAGCTAAATAGAGAGCAAATAAGACCTGTGCCATTGCATTATTTGTGCTTTGGTACTTGTAAATTCACCAGTTTCATTTATTATTGTAATAACATGATAAATAATCAGTAAATTAGATTTACCTTTTAAAAGATGAATCTTGTAAAAAGAAATAATCAACAAACACAAACCACTGAAATTCTTATTTTATGATCAATTAACTTAAGGTTCATACAGGTACATTTTACACAACAACATTGTATACTCAACATTGAAATTGTCCTTTTTCTGACATTTAACCTGAAAAGAAGACCTGTGTTCCTGTTTGCCTGACAGATCCTCATTTATAGTGTGCATTAGGGTCTAAAGGGTCAAATCAAACTTTGCTTGATTTAATAAAACAATTGAATACTAGGTGTTCTTTGATATGCCAAATCTAACCGTGTACTGTAGCCATATTTTTTTAATTTTGGGGCCCGTCTGTAAATTGGTCCACATCAAGGTCCAAAGTTCCCATAATTAAACTTTGTTTGATTACAAAAGTAGTTTGTGGGGTTCAAAACTACTTGTGTATTTTGATTTTGATTTTGTTTTCAAATTGGTCTGCATTAAAGTCCATAGGGGCCAAAATGAAATTTTAACTGATTTTAAAGAAACTTAATCAAGGTTATTTTCTATAATACTAAATGTAATCATGCGTTAGGATTTATGATTTTGGGCCCAGTTTTCAAGTTGATCCAAATTTGGGTCCAAACTTTAACTTTGCTTAATATCAACAAATTAATGGGAATGTTTCCTTGGGACACATATGAAGCCCCGCTTGCATATCATATAAAGTTATATAGGGACATAACTGAAGAACAGTAAAAGTGACCCTATCCAAATTTGTACTTAATCTGAGTTTCGTGGTGATAAGTATTGTGTATTAGTTTCATAACATTTGATTAAGGCAAACTAAAGTTAGAAAACGGAAACAAAATTTCACCCATTTTCGATTAATAAAGGGCATAACTCTAGAACAGTTAAAGTAACACGACAAAATTTGATCTGTGTTTTGTTGCAATAAGCATTGCGTATAAGTTTCATAGCATTTAGTTGAGGCAAACTAAAGTTAAAGACCAGAAACTAAAAATTCAGCAAATTTTTCCATTTAACGGAAGCCAGCTTTTGCCAGTTTGGGACGTACGTACGTATGTACAGAAAAGGGTAAGCAATGTCCCGCCCTCTGATACGGCGGGGCATGACAATTGAATATATGGGGTTCTTTGATATGATAATCTATTCATGTACATGTATTTAGATTTTGAATATTGGACCATAATAGGCAAAAGTCCATTTGCAAAATCTTCAGTTCTTTGACCACATTTATTCTGTGTCAGAAACCTATGAAATTGTGTCAATTAATTAATCACGATCGAAATTCAGAAATTTGAATGTAATGTCCATACTTGCCCCAACTGATCAAGGTTCAACCTCTATGGATTTATCAGAATGCACCCTTGGACCATTTTATTCTCATTGTTGAAGGTTGTACGGGGGCCAATAATTGCTTACATCCACATCATTTGAAATTTGGCGGATAGTTGTCATATGGCAACCATACCTCATCTCCTTATTTTTAGCTCACCGGGGCCCGAAGGGCCCCATGTGAGCTTATGCCATCACTCGGCGTCGGTCGGCGTCTGTCATCATAAACTATTTCAAAAATCTTCTCCTCTGAAACTACTGGGCCAAATACCTTCAAACTTTAACTAAATTTTCCATAGGGTTTCTAGTTTATTAAGTGTATCCAAAGTTTAGCCATGGCTAAAATAGAACATAGGGTCAAATGCAGTTTTGGATTATATCTCAAAAACTAAAGCTTTTAGAGCAAATCTGACATGAAGTAAAATTGTTCAATTGGTCAAGATCTATCTGCCCTGATATTTGCAGAAGAATCGAAAACCCATTGTTGGGTTGCTGCCACTAATTTGGTAGTTTTAAGGAAATTTTGCAGTTTTGGTTATCTTGAATATTAATATAGATAGATATAAACTGTAAGCAGCAATAATGTTCAGCAAAGTAAGATCTCTGTAACTACTGTGCCTAATACTTCTTAACTTTGAATGAATGTTCTTTATGAATTGTATTCAAATTTTGATCCATCAACAAACCTGGCCGCCATGGCTAAAAATAGAACATAGGGTCAAATGCAGTTTTGGCTTATATCTCAGAAACAAAAGCATTTAGAGCAAACCTGACATGTGTAAAATGTTCAAAAGGTCACGATCTATCAGCTCTGAAAATTTCAGACAAACCAAACAACGCATTGTTGGCTTGCTGCCACTAAATTGGTTATTTTAAGGAAATTTTGCAGTTTTTGGTTATTATCTTGAATATTATTGAAGATAAAGATAAACTGTAAATAACAAAATGTTCAGCAAAGTAAGATCTACAAAATGTTTAATGACCAAAATTATCAATTGACCCCTTAAGGAGTTATTGCCCTTTAAGGAAAATTTTACACAAGTTGATTATGTTTTCAACTTTAAAATCTTTTCAAATGAATCTAGTATACATTTTGTATTTTATTTCCTTGAACGTTAAGAAATATAGACACTATGGCTAAAATGGAACATATGGGTAAATTGCATTTATTTGCTTTTGAAGAAAATATACTAGATACAACGAACATTAAAATTGCATTTTCAAGCCACTCATTGATATATATTGAAAAGCAAAATAATCATTGATGAAAGATTTAAGCAAAAAATAACAGGTGAGCGATTCAGGCTCTTAAGAGAAAAAGACACATATTTTGTACTAAGTTAGTAATTCATTTCTTTTAGTAATTTTATATCTTTTAATGGATAACCTTTTTCTTTATTATTTTTACAGACATTTGGTGATCCAAAAACCCTCGAGTTAATGAAAGAAGACTTATTGTTGAGACACCTTTTGTTGGTAAACATGTCTTTGATGAAAAAACTTAGATAATAAGGCTCTGTTCTAGCTTTGATTTTCCTGTTGGAGTTGAACAATTGCAAACAAAAATGAATTGCAATGAAGCTAATGGATACGCTTTGAAAAAATTGAAAAAAAGGCAGTATGAGTCTCGCCAAATGTGAAGGACTATATAAAAGATCTATTCAATGTTGGGAAGAATCTTGAAAACACCAAGACAATAAACAGTTTCAAAACAAATGAGAAGACTTAGTGAGATTGATTTGCAAGGAAATAGAGTGTTCTCATGGTCTTACCATCAGAGTGGCTTTCTCTTCAGCAAATTAAAAGTATCCTTGGAATTTGTGCATAAAAAGAAAGAATTAGAGAAGTCCAAAATCCTTTTGTAAAGGTCATCAAAATTGAAGACAATCAAGAAGATGACAAATGTACTTAGCCAAGAAATTATAACTTAGACTAACTAGTTTTATTGATCAAATTATTAGAAAAACTTTCATAGTTATGTAATATTTTATAAGACAGTATGGAAACAATTTAAAACTACCTAAATTCCCTACCCTATTGTTGTGTGTAGTTGCAATTTACCTGCTAAGTCATGTCGAATTAACTAAGTATTTGTACTTTACTGTATATTAATCGTATTCTTGTATGTAAGCATCATTTATTGTAATTGTATTATCTCCGTTGTTTACTTACATTGTTAAATAATAATGCTATAAAAACATTCCTACAGATTGATATTGAAAATATATTGATTCTAAAGAGAATTTGTAAATTTAGACATTTTCGAGGGAATTCTAGGAAGTACTACAACAAGAGCAAACCAAAAGTATATTCTCAAATGCTCTATTAACTCTGTCACCAGATAACCAAATAGAGATATGTTTATATATTTAAGATGATCAAGCGCTTGTTAGTTTAAAAATATGTACATGTAATTTTAAGATTTTTAAAATGCATTTTGCTGGATTAGCTCCTTTGTACCTTAGAAAATCAAAGATTTTTCCACACCTTCTAAAGTACGTATACTAATGATCAATATGACCAGCATGCAAGTAAAAGGTTGCAACATGTGTTAACTTTATTTACCTGTCAGACACAACTTTTGGATGCTGATACTTAAGATTTAACAATTTGTTGAACCTGAAATTGAATTTAATAACATTTTTGAAAACCAGACTTAAACTTGAGTATTCATCATGATGCTGCAATGACCTAAATATGATCTGTAGGAAGAAATGGATTGATTTTACTCTTTAAAGTAAAAGGGATAAGTGTACTATAGGAATTTTGATTAAAAAAAAATTACCAAAAAAATATTGTCTTGGGCAGCCCCTTTTTAGCCTGATGCTTGTTATTTTTTGTGACCTAAACATCCATTAACTTGAAATTTTCAATTTGAATTACCTATATTCCATGTTACAATCGGTTTAACTCAAATATTTATTTTTGAATGCTTTGTTTCATGGAAATATGAGACTTTCCTAAATTTTATTGCTAAAATACAAAAAAGGAGGGCTATCTGAATGAGCAATAAAATCTATAGAATTAATTTGCAACCGAAATCCCTTTAAATTATTTTGAACCGAAGAAAATGCAAAACACTTCTGAAATTTAGGATAAATTAAAGTGCCTTTTGGGCTGTAGTGTCGGTTTTAGTGTGAGTAGATGAAAAGGTCGTATTTTTATCATTTTATGTGTTTGGCCATACCCTTATTTTCTATATATATCATTATGTTTAATGAATAATGTGATATATACTTCATACACATGCTATCTGTTCTATTAAAGTATTTAAACACTCAGAAGTATTATAGTCTTTATTTTTATTAAAAATTCTATGAAAGCTCTGCATTTCAGTTAGTGCATGTATCAATGAACTCAAGAAAACCCTAAGTTCCTATCGTTGCCATGGTTACCATTGGTGTAAGGGCTTCAAGCTTACATTACTTTCATATAAGGTCATTCTGAACATTTAAGCAAAGTTTCATCAAAATCAAACAACCTTGCATGGAGAGCCATTTGCATGGTTTTCTCATAGATGTCCATTTAAGTAGCATAACGACATAAAACCTTATCAAATGCGTCTAATCAGTTATACCACTTGTTTATGAAATGCCTCTACCAAGTCAGAAATATAAATTTATTTAGGAGTTCCGTATTTTTCTGAACACTTGTTGGAATACGTTTTGCTATAAGGCTATATCATATGAGTATCTGTACCTTTGATCTGGATTTTGTCATATGTAGAGATTTGTCCTACTGTTTCTCCGTCTACTTTTACAACTTCTTTTACAACAACTGGTTCATACTCGTTCATACTGTAATAGACATATTGCATATCTCAGGCAAGGTTGACCTCAGTTGAGTTTGACTATTCGGTTTTGGTCACTTTTGGTGATATGGACTCCTAAGTTTTCGAGTATCTATACATCATTGACTTTGAAATATTTGAGTTTTTGGCGTTCCTGTTGTAAGTAAATCCCGAAGAACACTTCGGACGCCAAAGTTTTATGTCAATGTCATTGTTTTATTAATAGATTTACCAGATTTGAATGTCAGTAAACTATTGTCGCCTTAATTAACAACCTGGAATAAACAACGGTGTACTGGAAGGTATCGGAAGGCGGTTTGTGTCAACCATTATTTTGGTAAAAGTCACCCCCTCAAAAACTAAATTCAATTGCAAAGTAAATGTATTTAGTCTCTTTTAATTCATTCAAATTTACATCAACACTTGTGTTATAGTGATTTTTTTTTGTCCAAATAATTAATTCCTAAAATGCGCCTGAATTGAAAATTTTTATTTGATTATCTAAATGATTATATTTTTGTTGTGTTCTTCATCTGGCTATTGCTTTGATAATAATGGTAAATTAATAAAAAAAAACACACTCTATATTTAACTTTGATTTACCTTCGATTGTTTTCCGATTCCTCAGGTTTCAGTACTGTAAACGATTGAAAAGGGATGTATATAAATCTATAAAGCACATAAGTTACTTCTGTACAGCGATTTATCATTTTCTCGTATGTCTTCAACATTTGTATCAAAAGAGTTTCATTCTCGTATTAACTTAATTGCAATTCACACTTTTGTTTAAACATCTGTCGGAGAGCATTAATTCAAAGATAAATAAAATTATCATATCAATCAATGAAAATATCATTTTATTAAGCTTCTGCTTCCAAAGCGCTTTTTAATTTAACTCCACCAGGAATTATGTAATGCATCCATTGTAAGTAAGTTTTTGATATCTCAAGTTCTTAATAAGTTTCAATTTCAAGCAATATTATTTCTGATCTTAGATATTTGTTACTTGTAAATAAAAAATCCCTCCGTCATTTTAAACATAGTAGATAGGTGTATATTAAAGTATAGTGTGTATTTTAATGTCGTGTATGTCTTTTCTCTATTAGAGGATTATGTGAATAACGAGATGTGTCACTGCAGCAAGAAAAACAAAACAAAAAACAAGAAAAACAAAACAAAAAACAAAAACAAAATCCACCATAACAACAATTTAGGCAATGTCAACAACAACACTTTTATTTGTAGATTTATTGTTTTTTTTTTAATATATTTCACTCCGGTGAGATCAGTTTAAAAAAATTATGACAATAATTATACTACTATTACTTCTGCTTATAATAATCAAATTCCTACATGTAATATCTTTCTCCAATTTCAATGGAATTTTGCTTTTACCAAGACAGGTTTAAGCCAATTGTTTTATCAGCAAATAATCAGTAAATACGGACATTACCGGTTTAATAACAATAACGTTTAGTACAGTTGTTATTCCATATAAAATTGAATTAATAAATATGCTTACCATTTCATAATTTTCATTACTAATGGTCCTCACACCACTATGTGAATGGATCAAAAGAGTGGAAATACATTATTTATTTTTGTAAAATAACAAAACTCAATCTATTTACGAATCGTTGAATATATTTGCTATTCACTGATTTTACATTTCTTTTTGCAAAATGCATTGCATTTTAAATCAATGTTAAAAACGAAACATGAGGGTATCGCTTGTACTAAAAATGCTAGGCATGCATCACAAACATTGCTTATCCACATTAATTAATGTTACAGTAGGAAATGTGACTCAGTCGGTACATTGTAAGCCTACTTGTTCAGTCGCTTAATTATCAATAACTAATTATCTAGTTTAAAGTATCTGAGGTACAGAATTTGTTTGACAGAAAACAGAGATTTGTCCATCACTTGCAACTCCCAAAAGCAGAGTTGACCTGGCTTATCATTTCATGTCTATGATGGTTATATCGCTCTTTGTTTATTTATCCACATACATGTATTCATCCTGCATGTCCTTGGCTTTCAAACTTTCGGGTTTGAGCGTCAAAAGTGAAGATAAATCCTGAAACAAAGCACTTCGTACGCAACAGATTCATAATGTGTTACTTTCATTCTGCAATACTTGTACCAATTTGGATTAATTTCATTTGCTGGCTGTTGAAAGAAATTGACACAATTTCTTTTTCAAGGGCTCAAAAGTATTCCTGTTCTTTTTTATTCATATCATGTTCCGTTTTTTTCAGGGAAACTATATTAAGTAAACACCGTTCTGAAAAGGTTACAGATTACAGTTAAAGATGACACGAATGCACCAATCATGCCGAATGCTTCAAACCATGTTGATCGTTTGGAACTAATACAAACTCGATCTGTATCACACTATTATACACTGAAGACCGCGAAAATTCGACTGAATGTCCGTGCAAAAATAGAAAAGGTGTCGGAAATTCGATTCAAGAGCAGATGGTTTTTAAAGCTTTGCCTAACTAAAGTTAATATCAGGTTATTGTCAAAAATATGATAAAATATATCAAAAACTGAGTTTTTTTCAAACTAAAGGTTGTTCAAAATTGTCATATTGTAAAGATTATTCATAGACAAACCAGTCTTGTGTGAATAGAAAGAAAACCAAACGCTAACATTTTAAAATAAGATATGTTTTTTCGAAAATAATGGTCATGGAACGAACTTGTTTTCTTGGTAGAAAACAAAAAAAGATAAGGTATTCCCTTGTAAACTCGCATTAACTTTGTTATCTAAAAAATATGCAGAGTTCAGGTCAAGATGTAGACCGATTTGTTTTTGATACTTTACAATAATGAATTGCAGAGGACACCTGATCTACCTTGATATGCCAAAATGATAGAAATGATTGGACGCCAGATATGAGTAACACTATAACCAACCAATGAGTACCTGCGAAACAAATGAGATTTATTTTCATATTCTAATTCACTTCTTACCTATTCCCTATCTGTACATGTGTTGATTGGTATTTGTGAGACGTTGAATTAGTTTCTGAAGATAAAAATTCAATAAAATCATAACAAGGGATTTACATGTTGCACGAAACTTATGAATTTTGCTACGTCCCTGCTCAATTTGTGGCTCAATGTCATCTTAATTGCAAAGACAAAGTTTAGGCAGCAACATTTTCACAAGATGATAATAATATAGGGTTATTGCAGGAATATTGGTAAATATTGTTCGAGGTAAATTTTGTTTACTCGAGTTTGTGAATTCTATATGTATTCTACGAAAATTACTTATTTTCCAATATTCATGCAAAAATCCTTTTTTTGTATAGCACATTTTGTAAATATGTCAATGATAACACCACTAGAAAGAAGCTTTACTTGCACTTGTGCAATTTTATATATCATTACATGCTTTCTTTTGGCTAAATTCTGTATGAAATATGTTGTTGCTTTACAGTAAAATAGGATTAATGTCATTCGATTTAAACAAAAACACAGTAATTTCATCTTTACCCATCCAGAGCACTAAAGGTCAACCCCGGTTTGTGGTTTGGTCCGTGTTGCTCAGTCTTTATTTTTCTATGTTATGTTTTTTTATTGTTGTTTTTCGTTTTGTCGTTTTTATTTGTGGCCATGGTTATATGTGTTTTTACTATACTTATAACTTTCGAATGCCTCCTTGGTATCTTTCTATTGTTCTGTTCATCAATACGATATCGTTAGTACATTGAACATGTTCACTATGATATTTTCTCAATAAAATTTAAAATAATAGTTTGAAGGTACATAAATACATAAAAGTTGATCATGACTGTGTTTAAAAACAAGAATTAATCGTCAGATGAATATTTTGAAATAGTGGAATCAACTTTGACCACAAAAATTAAGCGTCAATATTATACGACTGACTGTTTTTGGCATAATACGGGTCAAATCTGCAATTTCATAATTGTACATTGAATTTACCTTTTGTGTAAATGGCTTTTTGTGTCTTGTTTTCATGAAAACTACGAAAAGCACTGCCATTACCACGAATGCAAGAGATATACCTGTCCGAGAACAACTGCTATACTATTGTCCTTGACATGAACTACAAAACCGTAAAAGATATATATATATAATATATATATATGTATATAAAGAAAAGAAAAGAAAAGTTAAGTAAAATCCGTCTGCTGGTAACAAATAAGAAAATCAATAAAAGATAATAACGGTTCCAATTCATCACATTTACTAGCGCTTTCACAGCTTTCACAGATCTTCTGGTAATGTGACTTGTATACAGAAGTGTTATAAAACAATTGATTGACGTTTAACAAATACAAGGAGACTACTAATGTCATTTTAGAATTTGAGGATAGTCTTTAAAATGTTATTTAAGTAAAAATTGAAATATTATTTATCATTTAATCCCGGGTTGAGAATGTTTATGAATAATTCTTCTTTTTTTTCCGGAGAAAATCATTTTGACGGTTGACCATATACAATGGAAATATTTTAAATCGTCAATTAGAACAACGATGGAAACATTCTCACGTCCACGCCTAAATTATATTTTCCTACCTTTATATTTTTTTTAGGAATCACACTGATATAGAGAAAGGCCGGAATATTGTTTGTTTTTCTATATGCACGATGCATTAAAACCTTTCTTTATTTTTCATGCTTTTTCGCATTTCTCGATCAGTGTGAAAAAATATTTCTCATCTCTAGAAAAACTTTGACTTCGGCAAATGATTTGTCGGAATTCAATTATGACGTCAAATTGTTTTGGTTTTCTGAATTTCCTATTGTGATGTCATGAAAAAGACGACCATGCCTGGTGACGTCACATATAAAGAACACAACTTTCTGCAAATCTTTATAAAGGAGGAATAAACTTCGTTTATATTTTGTCTGAAAATCATTTAGAGAAACAGTTCCCACCACTAATTTACGATATTTCTCCACTCTCAACAGATAAATTTTAATTATTTAAAAATGTCGGCAAGCCTCGCACTTTAAATATTAAAATTCAACAGTCTCGATAGGAGAAATATCGTAGCACACTAGATGCAGTGGAGGTGGAATCTATCTTTCTAAATATTTGAGTTCACGTTTTACCTCCTGTTAATTGTTAATTGTATTTCTGTTTTGCCATTTGTCCTGCTAGTTTCGTCTGTGCACTTTATAGTTATCATTGCACCCCCTCTGCAATAGTTTATCATTCACAAAACAAATCAGATGGAAAAAGCTGCAGGACAACTTGATACTGCCTAACATATTCAAATGAATATCAAAATGCAGGAAACGCTACGGAAATCACTGGTTTCTTTCAGCATAAAACTATGAGAATTATAAAATGAAAATGTTTCTTCATTTAGGGTAAATTAATTCATTATAGATAACAGGGTTAAAATTTTGTACGCCGTGCGGTCCGCAAAAGACTAATCGGTGAAGTTCGAATAAAAAGTAAAAGTCCAAATGAAGAGTGAAGTTCAATAGCATTGAGAAACCAAAATTTCGAAAATTTTGTGCCTATGCGTGAAAATTCTTTATACAGTTCCTATCTTTGCAAGACACGCCATCTCCGGATAAAGAGCTACTGTCACCATTACATTTACAATAAAACGATCCATTTGTATTAATACACTGATCGTCACAGGTATCATTGGAAAGTAAACACTCATTTATATCTAAAAGTAAACATGCGAGTTTATTCTAATGACAAAAATGTAATATAAAGACTACTATACTTCATTTTACTTTGCCATTTGGTGCACAGTTGTCCCTTTGGTTATCATACCAAACCTCCTTATGTTTGCGTTTTATATTTGTCTATTATTGTTATGACTTATAATTATTATATAAAAATGAAATGTGGAACATAGAATATTACAAAATTTGGAATCCTCTAGAAAGTAAAATATAAAAAATTCTTGAAATTTGACCATTTGCGCTTTTTCATCACATGAATGAGATGAACATGTATTTTTTTAATAAGAAATTAAAATGAAAGCCTATATCATTAGGACGACTCCAGTGGAAATATATCTGAATAATTATTTGTTTACCTGACTGACACATCACCTGAAAATCCCTGATTACATTGGCACGAATATGACCCCGCAAAGTTAACACAGCTACCATTGTTTAAACACGTTATGGCTAAACATTCATTAATATCTACAATAATAATTGAATTTACAGACATATAATATGCACACAATATTGCAATAACAAAGTAGAAATTTCCCAAGTGACGTGATTTATAATATGTATTTTGTAAAGATGGGGTATGAGAAAGACTTGAATTAAACATTCAAAAACATCCTTTTGACGTTCACAAGACATATGTCTGCCAGCAACAGATTCATATTTGGATTATTTAGAGCTTTAACACAGGAAAATCTAGTGTCAAAAGTTACCAACCCTACAAATACTTAGCAATTGAACTCATCAATAGTTGTATTTTTGTGCAAGGGCGCTACTAGCAGTTTTTATATTCTTGTACGTTTTGTGCAAGGGCGCTACTAGTTATAAATTCACAAGAAAGCGTTCTTGTAAATAATAATCAAACATTTTCCTTTAAAATAGCAGAAGGCGTACAGCAGGCTATAGGAGTTTTAATGAAATAATTAAAATTGGTTTGAAATGTTGCTATGGCTACAGTTACCTCGCTGAACTTATTTTTAACTGGCAAGTAACGTAGACACTGACAAACGCATATTTTCGTAATTCTATTAATTCTGAGTGACTAGTCAATGTATGTTCATAAAAGAATGACAAATCAATACGTTCGTATGTCAAAATTTGCGGCATAGCGGCCATATTGCCTTATCATGAGGACAGCCATAACAATAGGATTATACATGCTCCTTAAATAAAAATGCAAATATGCTATTTCCTACGTCGCATCTACAATTCGTTTGCATATAGGTGAATTGTACACGTTTTTTGCAATCTCTTTGTGTACATATGAACATTGTCTCTTTTGAAAACATTCGGCCTTTCGTTTGGAAAAATTTGTTGCGTAACGTTAATTGAAGGTTAATTGCTATATAAAGTAACGAAAATCGTGAATTACACAACATTTTTGTAAATATCCGTCGAAAGAATGTTTCACATCACGCTAGTTTCAGATCCAAGACGGAAAAATACTGGATTTCTAGTATCAGCAAATGTGATATAATATTTTCAATCTACAGCTAAGGGAAGTATTTTTAATCAAAATTGCCAAAATCACGTTGTGCAAATCATATGAATAAAGTACCTAAGATTTTGCCATATGTGCTAAGCAAAATGTTTAACAAAACACTTTTGAATGTCACTCACTAGGTAAAAGCGGACCATATTCCAATATAAACATCTATTGGGAATACCTCGAGAATACCTAGTGTATGTACACCAATCAAGACGACCTATTTAATATTAATACCGTTCCGTAAATTCTTTTAAAAGATAATGAGATCTTTTGTCGGAAAATCGTTCTTTTAAAAGTATTTTCAATTATTTTCTTTACATAAACAGTCATCTGCTAAACCGATACATTCAAACAAAAAGAATAGCAGTTTTTCATATTGAAAGTGGTGTGCTCGGCAACTTAAATAGTTGTGATATAGAAAACTTTCCGAAAATTGTGCCATCCTGAGAACTATGTGGACCACTCTGCACATCATTGTATGAAAGAGCTTTAGATTTGCTAGTACATAGATAATCCTTTTTCTTCAATATGCGACAATAGCAGAAAAGAAAGCAACTTATACAATTATCTCAATAAATAATGAAAATAAGACATATATGAGGGTCTGGATGGGAAAAGAGAATAATGACAAAACAAAATAATGAAAAGTGAAAAATGAGCACAACAAAATATAAAGAATAGAGAATGATTGGGTGTAAAAGTATAATGAACAACTTTGGATAATAAAAGAATAATGCAATACAATATTGACAAATTTACAGAAAGGAAAGATTTACAAAAAAAAGATCCTCTAATAACAAAACAATGTCATCATAAAATCAATTTCATAAGAATTTTACAGCATAAGCGTTACTTTTAAAAATAAAGAAAGAATCTCACAATAAAAGAAAAACAGAAATTAAAGAACCCCACCCTGACCTTTTTATATATATTTTGAAAACAAAGTTTAGCAGATAATGTTTTAAAAAGGTACGATTGTGTTTTCGAACCTTCAAACCAGTTGTCAATAGGTATGCAAGTTAATGATTTTTAATCGTTTTTATGTGAAGAGTTACTTTCCGATTGTGCCCCCTTAATCGGTTCACTCATTGGTAAACTTTTGCTCTAAGTGACAACACCAAATATCAAATATCAATTATTACCAAATGTTTACTTGCCATATGCAATGCGATGATTGGAACTAATGGAGCTGAACTATATATCCTTTTAGAGCATCTTCAATTCCTATTTCAGTGGTTTTTGAGTTATTTAATCCGTTTTTTTGTGTAGTCGTTTGTAGACTAACTTTTCGTTGTTATTTTCTTTTGGTCGTGGTTTGTTTGTTTATCTTTGAAATATAGTTTCTGATTGCTCTCTTTGATTCTCCTCCTTTTTGGTTTCGAGTGTTCCTCGTGAATCGGATTCAAAATAAGCACTTGCCAATCATATCAACATCAGTTTTACGCTTATATAATAAAAACGCAAAACATAGACGATCTACGTACCCTCACACATTTTGCCATGTTTTGCAAATTGAATCCAACCATGCAGAAACAATAGTATGATCCATCAAGATTTTACAGCATTGATTGCATTCTCCATTATTTTCATTCATTTATGTCTTAAACAAACATTGAAACATCATGTCTGAAATATGTTCATCCCAAGTCAGGAACCTGTAAGTCAGTTGTTGTTTTTGTTCCTGTTTAGCATATTTGTTGTTCGTTTATTGGTTTTTTTATAGTTTGTTTTGTGTTTAACCCGCCACATTCGTTATGTGCCTGTCCCAAGTCAGGAGCCTGTAATTCAGTGGTTGTCGTTTATCGCTGTTTATCATGTTTGTTTTCGTTCATTATTTTGTACATAAATCAGGCCGTTAGTTTTCTTGTTTGAATAGTTTTACATTTGTCAATTCGGGGTCTTTTATGCGGCATGGGCTTTCCTCATTGCTGAAGGCCGTACGGTGACTTATAGTTGTTAATTTCTGTGTCATTTGGTCATTGTGGAGAGTTGTCTCATTGGCAATCAAACCACATCCTGTTATTTTTATATCTGATTGAATACAACTACTTGAGTATGATCCGTCACATATTATCAACCAAAAGTAAAATAAACAGTTATTGTAGGACATTGCAGTAACATCTTGCGATGCAAAATATGTTTTGCTTCAGTTTTACGTAATCCGGTACTTTCTAAAATCGACATGATTCAAATATTGAAAAAAAATGAATTTTAATTTTCTCTTAAGAGAGAAAAGAAATAAACATCGGTTTGATGAGGATTTTGAAAAAGTCTTCATTATTAATTAGATAACAACTATCTCAAACTGTTTTGGTTAAAGCGCCATTGACGAAACGCGCGTCTGGCGTACCAAAATATTAGCCTGGTACATTGTATCTCTCGTTAGTTTTTGTGTAAAAAGCTGATTGTAATTTTTCATCTAAAAAACCTTGTCTTGTGTTCAATCCTACTCTATAGTAGATTGAATACTACTAATTGTATAGTAATGAAATAACATGTGAATTTTGGAACATGTTGACTGTTCTAAATCTTTAAGACCATGATAACTTTCTTCAATAACATACCTACGCAAGTTTTGCCATTGTTTGCCAAATAGAATCCATCTCTGCAATTGCATTGATAAGATCCCAATGAGTTCCTACACATGTGAGAACATCCACCATTGTTCACTAAACACTCATTAATGTCTGAAATGCAAATTTATTTTGTTTTGAATGATGGAAAACATTCAAATAATAATAATAATAATAATAATAATATAATAATAATAATACATAATGATAATGATGATAATAATAAAATATAATAACAAAGATGATGATAATAGTAATAATAATAATAATAATAATAATATTTAAAACAAATGGGTAATCACCAATTTAGTTTTTGCTCTATGTTTGTCACATACTTTAATTGCATGCCCAAATTCGAGAGCCTGTAGCACAGTGGCTGTCATTGGTTCATGTCTGTCATATTTGTTTCTCGTAAACAGTTTTTTTTTTCGTTTGAACCATTCATATTTTTCATGTCGGAGCCTTTTATAGCAGGCTATATGGTATCGGTCATTGTTAAAGGCCGTATAGAGACCAGTAATCACTAACTACCATTTACTTTAATTCTGGTGGATAATTGTCTCATATGCAATCATATCACATCTCCTCATTTTGTTTAAAGGAAATATACTATCAACAGAAAATCTAAAATTTTTAAACATGACGTAGGTTATGTAGCTATTTACAACAGAGACTGCAAAGATATGCTTCAAATAAAAATATGAAACGTCATGTTTAAAAATTTTAGAAGTGTACAAGCGTCTCTATGATGTTCAGTTTTGACTGTTTTATTGTATAAATTTCAAGATTGTTATAGTTTTATTATCCGACTAGATTGATATGATTCATTTTACATCGTGATCATACTGATGAAGGATATCTGTTATCCAAAATTATTAACATTGTTTATTTTATTATTATTTTTTTGTGATGTTGTACCCTTTTAGACTTGTTATATATTATATTTTGTAGTGTACTATATGATTCATCGCCCCGTAAGTTTTATCGTTGGTTATTATTCAGTCCTTTGATATGTAGCTATATATATAAAATGCGTTTTGTTTAAATATAATTTTTCACTTTTTGGTCTTTTGGAAAATGTTGTTTGTGCTGTATTTAGACCCTCTATCAGGAAATTTGTTGTGCATGCACACGTATAAAATTGCGGTTTTATCCAACGCAATCAGCATAAGCGTTACTTTTAAAAATAAAGAAAGAATCTCACAATAAAAGAAAAACAGAAATTAAAGAACCCCACCCTGACCTTTTATATATATTTTGAAAACAAAGTTTAGCAGATAATGTTTTAAAAGGTACGATTGTGTAGTGGTTTTGAGTTATTTAATCCGTTTTTTTTGTGTAGTCGTTAGTAGACTAACTTTTCGTTGTTATTTTCTTTTGGTCGTGGTTTGTTTGTTTATCTTTGAATTATAGTTTCTGATTGCTCTCTTTGATTCTCCTCCTTTTGGTTTCGAGTGTTCCTCGTGAATCGGATTCAAAATAAGCACTTGCCAAGCATATCAACATCAGTTTTACGCTTATATAATAAAAACGCAAAACATAGACGATCTACGTACCCTCACACATTTTGCCATGTTTTGCAAAATTGAATCCAACCATGCAGAAACAATAGTATGATCCATCAAGATTTTTACAGCATTGATTGCATTCTCCATTATTTTCATTCATTTATGTCTTAAACAAACATTGAAACATCATGTCTGAAATATGTTCATCCCAAGTCAGGAACCTGTAAGTCAGTTGTTGTTTTTGTTCCTGTTTAGCATATTTGTTGTTCGTTTATTGGTTTTTTATAGTTTGTTTTGTGTTTAACCCCGCACATTCGTTATGTGCCTGTCCCAAGTCAGGAGCCTGTAATTCAGTGGTTGTCGTTTATCGCTGTTTATCATGTTTGTTTTCGTTCATTATTTTGTACATAAATCAGGCCGTTAGTTTTCTTGTTTGAATAGTTTTACATTTGTCAATTCGGGGTCTTTTATGCGGCATGGGCTTTCCTCATTGCTGAAGGCCGTACGGTGACTTATAGTTGTTAATTTCTGTGTCATTTGGTCATTGTGGAGAGTTGTCTCATTGGCAATCAAACCACATCCTGTTATTTTATATCTGATTGAATACAACTACTTGAGTATGATCCGTCACATATTATCAACCAAAAGTAAAATAAACAGTTATTGTAGGACATTGCAGTAACATCTTGCGATGCAAAATATGTTTTGCTTCAGTTTTACGTAATCCGGTACTTTCTAAAATCGACATGATTCAAATATTGAAAAAAATGAATTTTAATTTTCTCTTAAGAGAGAAAAGAAATAAACATCGGTTTGATGAGGATTTTGAAAAAGTCTTCATTATTAATTAGATAACAACTATCTCAAACTGTTTTGGTTAAAGCGCCATTGACGAAACGCGCGTCTGGCGTACCAAAATATTAGCCTGGTACATTGTATCTCTCGTTAGTTTTGTGTAAAAGCTGATTGTAATTTTTCATCTAAAAACCTTGTCTTGTGTTCAATCCTACTCTATAGTAGATTGAATACTACTAATTGTATAGTAATGAAATAACATGTGAATTTTGGAACATGTTGACTGTTCTAAATCTTTAAGACCATGATAACTTTCTTCAATAACATACCTACGCAAGTTTTGCCATTGTTTGCCAAATAGAATCCATCTCTGCAATTGCATTGATAAGATCCCAATGAGTTCCTACACATGTGAGAACATCCACCATTGTTCACTAAACACTCATTAATGTCTGAAATGCAAATTTATTTTTGTTTTGAATGATGGAAAACATTCAAATAATAATAATAATAATAATAATAATATAATAATAATAATACATAATGATAATGATGATAATAATAAAATATAATAACAAAGATGATGATAATAGTAATAATAATAATAATAATAATAATATTTAAAACAAATGGGTAATCACCAATTTAGTTTTTGTCCTATGTTTGCCACATACTTTAATTGCATGCCCAAATTCGAGAGCCTGTAGCACAGTGGCTGTCATTGGTTCATGTCTATCATATTTGTTTCTCGTAAACAGTTTTTTTTTCGTTTGAATATTCATATTTTTCATGTCGGAGCCTTTTATAGCAGGCTATATGGTATCGGTCATTGTTAAAGGCCGTATAGTGACCTGTAATCACTAACTACCATTTATTTTAATTCTGGTGGATAATTGTCTCATATGCATTCATATCACATCTCCTCATTTTGTTTAAAGGAAATATACTATCAACAGAAAATCTAAATTTTTTAAACATGACGGAGGTTATGTACATGTAGCTATTTACAACAGAGACTGCAAAGATATGCTTCAAATAAAAATATGAAACTTCATGTTTAAATATTTTAGAAGTGTACAAGCGTCTCTATGATGTTCAGTTTTGACTGTTTTATTGTATAAATTTCAAGATTGTTATAGTTTTATAATCAGACTAGATTGATATAATTCATTTTACATCGTGATCATACCGATGAAGGATATCTGTTATCCGAAATTATTAACATTTGTTCATTTATTATTATTTTCGGTGATGTTGTACCCTTTAGACTTGTTATATATTATATTTTGTAGTGTAATATATGATTCATCGCCCCGTAAGTTTTATCGTTGGTTATTATTCAGTCCTTTGATATGTAGCTATATATATAAAATGCGTTTTGTTTAAATATAATTTTTCACTTTTTGGTCTTTTGGAAAATGTTGTTTGTGCTGTATTTAGACCCTCTATCAGGAAATTTGTTGTGCATGCACACGTATAAAATTGCGGTTTTATCCAACGCAATCATAGGTTTGAACGTTGTTTTCAATTTAGACTTGTATATATATATATATATATATATATATATATATATATATATATATATATATAGGTACATTTCTATTGATTGATTGATTAAATGATTGTTGACTGTTTAACGTTCAATGGGATATATATTTTGCAAATTAATAAGATATAAATATATCCGGCTTTTTATCATACAGACAAGATGGGTTTGTCTGGTAACGTTTAATTTAGCAAAGAGAAAAGTAATAGTCTTCTCGAAGACATGTCACCCTACTCAAACATTATTCCTCAGTGTTTCTCTTTACTATAAGATGGCCCTTTCTCGGCAAACAAAACTGCAAATGCTAAAATCAAAAACTCTCTGGCTAGACCCAGAGGAGATCAAATCCCCAAGCTAACGCTCTTGGTGCGACCAAGCTACCCCAACACAACCGAGAAGTTAGGTATTTTTATATATGTACTACAAGTGATTAGAATAACTGATTCATGAGTTATTTAAGAAATAATTTATGCAAGCCATAGATTTGGTGGTTATTTTTATATGGCCTGGACAGATGTATACAAATCCTGAGTGTAAGGCGAAGGATAAAATTAACGAATATAACGGCTTGCATAAACAATTTTGATTTTAATAGGACAAATATAGAATTTAAAAAAAGCAAAAGCGACTGTTTACGTTGAGAAAATAATTGAAAATAATTTTACAAGAATCATTTTTCGACAAAAGATCTCATTATCTTTTAAAAGAATTTAAGGAACAGCAATAATATTAAACAGTTCGTCTTGATTGGTGTATATACACACGGTATTCTCGAGATATTCCCAATAGATGTTTATATTGAAATATGGACCGTTTTTCACATAGTGAGTGACATTCAAAAGTGTTTTCGTTAATATTTCTTGCTTAGCACATATGGAAAAATCCTAGGTACTTTATTCATATGATTTGCACAACGTGATTTTTTGCCTTTTTATTAAAAAATACTTCTCTAGTTGTAGATTGAAAATATTATATCACATTTGCTGATACTAGTAATCCAGTATTTTTCCGTTTTGGATCTGAAACTAGCGTGATGTGAAACATTCTTGCGACGGATATTTACAAAAATGTTGTGTAATTCACGATTTTTCGTTACTTTATATAGCAATTAACCTTCAATTAACGTTACGCAACCAATTTTCAAAACGAAAGGCCGAATGTTTTCAAAAGAGACAATGTTCATATGTACACAAAGAGAAGGCAAAAACGTGTACAATTCACCTATATGCAAATGAATTGTAGATGCGACGTAGGAAATAGCATATTTGTATTTTTATTTAATGAGCATGTATAATCATATTGTATCCTATGATTTGCACCACGTGACTTTGGTCCTTTTGATTAAAAATTACTTCCCTTTGTTTTAGATTGAAAATATTATTTGCGGATACTAGTAATCTAGTATTTTTCCGTCTTTGATCTGAAACTAACGTGTCTGTAAAACATTCTTTTGGCGGATATTAATAAATGTGTTGTGAAATTCACGATTTTCCTTACTTTATATAGCAATTAAACTTCGGTTACGCTTCTGATTTTCAAACCGAAAAGGCCGAAACTTTTCAAAGGAGACAATGTTCATTTGTACACAAACAGAATGCAAAAACAGGTACAATTCACCTACATGCGAACAAATTGTTGATGCGACTAACGAATTGGTACATTTGCATTTTTTAAGGGCATGTATAATCCTATTGTTATGGCTGTCCGCATGATAAGGTAATAATACAAAGTCTATCCGAATCACTTTTCAAAGAATGCCGGATTATGAATTTGTAAATTAAGGCAGCAGATGCAAGAACCCAATATCACTCCATTTGAAATTCATTCGATTTCCTCACATTTTTGTATTTAATTTCTTTGTTATATTCTAAATGGATCGACGAGATTTGATTATCATTAAACGATTTTTGTCTCAAATTCAACAAATGGGGGACTTCGTGGCCGAGTGGTATAAGTATTTTATCTATAGTAATCACAAGAGTGTCAACACCGAAATTCGTCTACACATGAACCCCAAGTGGTGCTCGAATCAAAACATTTGAAACAACAAATCAGTTACGACTTGCAGAGTATTAAAAAATCTTTATAAAATTTTACGGACGTAATCACGAGTTAGTTGACCGTTTCACAGATTACGGCGGAAATGTTCCAAATGTCGTTACCACAATCCTGTCCTATTTTATGCGAATGTGATATGATTAGACTTAGCACTTACTTTATGCTTACACGAGTAACACGACGGGTGTTACATGTAGAGCAGGATATGCTTTCGCTTCCGAGGCACCTGAGATCATCCCTAGTTTTGGTGGGGTTCGTGTTGCTCAGTTTTAATTATCTATGTTGTGTTTTGTAAACTGCTCCTCCTTAAAGCCAAAATGTCAAAAGTTGGCCCAAATCTGTTAAAGACCATATACGCCAAGGGTTAGTAAAACCTTGATTTTAATTATTTTAAGGCCGGTTTATTAAACCCTCGAATACTAATACAAATTTGAAGGGAAACGAAAACCTATTATGAATAGTGAATTCACTAAATCTATCCATCTTTGAAGATTGTGTTTTACCCTCTAAGTATTTTTTTTTTGGGGGAAAGGGTTATTTTGTAATTGTTTGCTGTGTCATTATCGTATACCCTACATCGCCTTACATTCATACTTATGAAATAGATATTCATGATACATGTTGTACCTGTACATGTTACACCATTGCTGTTCATTGAGTATCCAGATTCACAAGAGCATGTAAATGATCCATGCGTATTAATACAATTCTGCTGGCAGTTATCTGTTTCTGTCTGACATTCATTAATATCTATAAATACATAGATAAAGCATCAATGAAAGACAAACAAATGTACAACTTAAGGCAATGAGTTATTTAACACAACATTCTATAGCACTTTATTTTTTCCTGTTAGTTGTCAAATACATGAGGGGTCCGTAGGTGAACTGTTGCATGGCAAAATTTTAATCCCAATCCAACTCGACCTCATTTCCCATTGGCAGTCCAAATTTCCGGCCTTTCTTCTCGGTCGACCACTACTTTGCAGAACTTACCTATTGTTTTTATTGGTAATTAGTTCTCGTCCTGAACATCCATGTAATGTTTGACACTGGACGTTCAGAAAACAACAATCAATCAACAATTTATACCACACAATTGATGCAAACATTGGCGCTGATTTCGAGACCCATACATATACATATTCACCAGTATATCTAGTTTTTAAGATAAAATTCAGCACATAAAATTCTTTCAAATAAATCGTGTATAGTTTCTGTTGTTGACTGGAATATATACCTGAGCATTGTGATCCTCCAAATCCCGGGGCACATACACAAGCGTTTGGCGATGAACAGGTTCCTCCGTTTGGGCAAGAAGTAGTCCCATAACATATTGCTGTATAAAAGACAGGGACTACGGTTTGATCATTCATACATATGATTCATAAACTTATACATAGGTATATGAATGTTTTTCCATCAAAATATACAATGGAGCCTCTGGCCTTTGTTAGTCTAGTATGTTTTTAATTTTAGTTCATTTATATGTTTTGGAGTTTAGTGTGACGTCCATTTCACTGAACTAGCACACAATTTTAGTTAGGGGCCAGCTGAGGACCACCTCTGGATGCGGGATTTTCTCGCTGCATTGAAGACCCATTGGTGGCCTTCACCTGTAGTCTGCTCTTTGGTCGGGTTGTTGTCTCTTTGACATATTCCCCATTTCCATTCTCAATTCCAATGGTTAGAAAATTAGAACGATGAATGAGTTGCATTTAGGTGTGAGAGGAACATACAATTGTAAACCTCATACGTCATTTGGTCTCTGTTAGAGAGTTGTCTCGTTAGAAATAATACAACATCTTCTTATTTTTATATACAATATATATTTTTACATATATTTGATAACTCCGGCACAAAAACACAGGAAAGACATCGTAAAAAATAGAACTACACTATCACTTTTCAATTTCTTTGATGATTAATTTTCCTCGTCTTTATGTTTTACCACGGGCAGTGGTGTACCTTTAATTGGGTCACACAGAACATGTTTAAAAGGATAGTTTAATCAAATGAGTATTTTTCCAAAATTTTTCAAAAAATATTACGAACCAAATGAATGCCGATGGACTGTGAAATCAATAAGATTTATAAAAGCGTCGAACGATATCGATTTTTCGCTTGAAATTTCCATTTCTCAAAAATCCCTTCACCGAGTTGTGTTTAAAATGTATAGTTCAATGTGTGTAAAAGAATGTAAATATTAGGGGTCAACATATTCGTTTTTTTTGTTTCGATTTTTATTCGATTTTTAACTTGTGCACCTGCTTTCGACATAATCGCAACTTGTAAACACTAAAATCGGGTGTCGTTTGGCTAAGTGAAAGGAAAATCGTATCGTGTGAACAGGACGCTGTTCGATTTATCTGGCAATGGTATCAAATCGAATTGAAAATCCGATGGAAAATCGTATCGTGTAAACTCACCTTAAATAATTTTAATGGGAAATGTATATGAAAAACAAGGAGAAAAATACGATTTTGCTGCGGGAGGCCGTCAAGACGAAGCGTTTATTTTTGTCGTGTTGACCCTCATTTCATGCTAGTAATCAAGACTGATTGATTTCTACTGATGAAAAACAAAACATCCGGTGACCCCATTTTATTTTCTTATCATTAATCAATTGAAATATAAAATTAAATTTTATCGATATTTTTAATCAACATTCTGTGGACGAATTTTCGGGAAAACACAATTGAAAGTGAAGAAAAATTCATATTTGTCCCCACTTTTTACAAACATTTTATATATTTATAGACCTTTTCACAAATTGTAAACAAAACAAAGCGGTCATTGCAATAAATAAATCATCTTCAGTAAATACATAATATACAAAAGATTTTAGAATTGATGATGATATAGTAATTAAAATACTTAAGCATGCAGAGTGTAATATGTATTACCTTGTGAACAAGACGATCCAGTATAACCGGAGCAACAAAACGAATTATAACAAGTACGGTAATTCGTTGTGCTGCTCGTCCTGTTTACAAATTAAAAGTATTGTAATTATTAAGAAATAAGTACATGAAGATGGAACAATTTTTCAAAGATGTGCTAAATACACAAAGAAACTGAAAAAAACATTATTTTATAAAATTGATTGTGATGGAGTCTAGTGATTTTTTCCAGTAAAAAGTTTGTTTTTAAAATAGTTCCGTGCAATTAGTATTATTTACATTAAAGGTAAATAATTATTTAATAAACATGATCACTATAATCCAAGATAAGATTTTAAATATCGCAAAATATTTGATACGCGCTTTCGTGAATACATTTGTTTTTTTCGTTTACTCGTTAAATATTGTCAACCTTCGAATGTTTGGATAAGTCATTTTCAATACTTATACAGGAAATGTAAAAAATCAAAATATTAACATGAAAAAAACACCTATTATAAGAACCTCGTATATAATAAAGGTGAGTGTTAAATTTACGCAAAGAGATATGACCAATTTTCCCCTTTATTTGTTCAACTGTTTAAAAGAAAAAATTAAAGAAGCAATTTTGCATATTTTCATAGAAACAAAATGTCATCAATTCTAACTCATTTAAGGGACAGTACACCAAGTGTGATGTTTTGTGAATAGTTTTTCATTTCTTCTTTGTTTCTTTTGTTTCGCCTTTGTTGTCATATTGCAGCCACACTGTCTTTTTTCAAAATATTGGTAGTCCTTTAATAGAGTGCTCTCCTCGTGTTTACGGTGTTGATTCCCACTTTAGTGAACCAGTTTATGTAATTGAAATATATTTATCGAAGACTCTGAGTCAGAACAATGTGTCATATATGATATTTGCGCATGGACGTAAATCTGAAATCTATTTTTTTTCTTATTTGCGTTCTATTGTTACCACATTGACATTTTCAAAATTTGAACTTGGAACCGAACAATATAAGAACTAAATTGAATAGTTCCAGGTTTTTTAATAATAAAGTAATATTTTGAACAATTTTCATACCTGTAGCGTGAACATCTAGCCCATTGGAACCATCCACCACACTTGACATAGTATTTTGATAAAAGATACTTTACATGACTGCATTTATAAGACGAGTAACAAACTCCTGTCTCTGCAATTCTAAATATCACGCGTTTCATTAATAAGATAAAGAAAAACAAAATGATAATCTCATTTAGAAAAAATCTGATACCTAATTAAATGGGTATTTCAAAAGTCAAAATGCGAATATATAGGTTTTAACTCTTTCAGGTCATTTTTTAGTAACAACAAACAAAAGAAGTATGTCAATCGGACCTGCTTTGATACGATAACTGCACTTGAATTTTTACTAAATAACATTTTGTTCCGTATATCGTCAAGTTATCGGAATTCTGATGGAACTTACTGCTTATTGCGGAACTGTTTCTGTATTGTTACTAGTTACAATTTATGACTAAAATCAGGAAAGACCTATCGAACCAACATCTGATACAAAAATTTAATAACACGTTTTGATATTTGAATGTTATATTGGCTCTCAATAATGACGATTTCAGGATGTACACTAAACAGATTTATCCTGCTGAACTGACTTTAGATAAAGCTAATACTAACGATGAACACTGTCCTTTCCTGGATCTTGATATCTATATCTTTAACGGGAAGCTTAATACACTAAAATTTACGATAAAAGAGATGATTTTTCATTTCCTATTGCTAATTATCCATTCTTATGTGGTGACGTTCCCTTGGCACCATCTTATGGTGTTTTTATATCACAACGTGTTCGATTCGCTCGTGTATGTAACAACGTAGTCGAATTTGACGAAAGAAATCTCTGTATTACTGAAAAATTATTACAACAGGGTTTTCGAAATCACAAACTTGTCAAAACATTTACTAAATTTTATCAACAGTACAAGGACGTTATTCGTAAATATAAATCAACCTGCAGACATCTTATACCTTCAGGTATTTCACATCCCATCTTTTATGGTAATATTCTATACAAAGCATAAAATATCACCTGAAATACTAACCAAATCTTTAAACAGAATAATTAAGAAGTGATATAGTTACGATACTTAGAAAGATGGCATTTTACTGTGCGTATTGCTGTGTGCTGGTATGTATAGGGGGAGGTTTGAGATATCACAAAACATGTTGAAGTCCGCCGCATTTTTGCGCCTGTCCCAAATATGGAAACTCTGGCCTTTGTTAGTCTTGTATGTTTTTTTTTTTGTTTGGCTCATTTATATGTTTCGGAGTTTAGTATGACGGTCCATTTTCGCTGACCTAGTGTACATTATTGTTTAGGGCCTATCTGAAGCCCGCCCCCGGGTACGGGATTTTCTTGTTGTGTTAAATAGCCATTGGTTGCCTTGGGCTCTTTTCTGCTCTTTGGTCGGGTTGTGATTTCTTTGACACAGTCCCTGTTTCCATTCTCAATGTTCTTATAACAATTTTACAATAGACTTATAGATAAAAAAAAATGTTAATTACACTTATATAGTTTCTTAGTTTGACAGCTTTGTTTGAAGAAAGCGTTGGTAAACCAGCTTTACAATATAACCGATTCTTCTACATTGTTTACAGCAACTCGGAGAAGTAGTAGGTTTCATAATTTGTCTTGAGAGTTTTTGGTCTTCTGACCATGACTGGTGGTGTCAGATTCTTTTTTCAAATTGGGATGATTTTTAAACTAAATTATTCAAAGTACAGTTTTTGACCTAATCATATAATCATTTGTTAAACATTGTTTAAATGGATATGAAAACGCAGCAATGAGAATGTGTTACTGATATATTGAGCCATGTGTAAACTTGAATATAAAATTGGATATAGTTAATAGAATTTGTCAATTGTTGCCGCCTTTGGGAAATTAATCTTTCTTCCTCATACCAATCTTATATTATGATAACGTCATCACCTTGTATTGGTCATGCGGTGTTCATGCATTTACGTATACGTTTTGTACTTCATTTCGTTTAAAAACACTAGAACAGTTTGATACAAATTTCACAAAAATTTTGTTCTTCCAATATTTATAATCAAATTCCAATTCAATAAAGGTAAACACATGATTGAGATTATTCTTTATTCTAATTAATAAATTTCAATCTTTGTATTTGAAATCATATCACTATTAAAAAAGCAATTGCTAAGAGTTTCGTCATAAGCTATATCTTTATTTAACTAAATAGTAACAAACTGTTCTAAAGAGTTCATGATTGCGTTAGATAAAAACCGCAATATTTATACGTATGCATGGAAAACAAATTTCTTGGTAGAGGGGTCTAAATACAGCACTAACAACATTTTCCAAAAGACCAAAAAGGGTGAAAAAGTATGATTTAACAAAACGCATTTGACTAGCAGGTCGAACAACGGATGTTCTTAAACGATTGCCAAATATACGGATCACCAGATATAACAAAATGGATCTTAATTATTAATTAAATACCAAACAAAAAACAATAAACTTGCGGAAAAGATGGTTTACCTGAGGTGCAAAAATTGGTACACCATATCCAGATTTCGACAATTAATGTCTCTTCAGTGATGTTAGGGATCGAAACGGTATTTGGAAGGCCATATAATTTACCTCAATTTAGAATTGACTCTTGAATTTTGAAGAGTTGAAATAGGATGAACGGATTATATAAACCCGAAGGCAAATAAAATACAAGCCAAAACGAAGAAATATAAATAAGTCTGATTGAAAACTAAGTTCAAAACTATGATTGCGTTGGATAAAAACCACAATTTTTATACGTGTGCATGCAAAACAAATTTCTTGGAAGAGGGGTCTAAATACATATTCATATATGTGATAACGGATCATTTCTTTCTAAAGTTGGACACATTTAGATGTTGTCAAAATATGATCACGATTGGGCGTTTATAAGGAAGACTTCTTGTAGCGTCATTCATCAACTAGACATGTTTGGACAATTGGAAACGTTAGGGGATGGACACGTTTCTGGATGTAACATATATTTGAAGTTATTGATGACAAATATGTCCCTTTACTATTACAAAGCTTGATTTGTATTACGTTTTTTTTTTTTTTTTTGTTTATTGTGCATTCTACATATGTGTTTTTATAAATCGTCGAATGTTGTTTCCATCTATTATAATGCATTTGAATCCACGAATACTTTCAAACGTAGCAAAATCTGTAAAGATCAAGTGCACATTTGAAATTATCCCTTTCTGTTGAAATATCGAAAACAGTAGTTCAAAGATATTAAAATCCATCATAGTTGATGTGTTTCCCTCGGTTTTAGTTTGTAACCCGGATTTGTTTTCTCTCAATCGATTTATGAGTTTTAAATAGCGGTATACTACTGTTGCTTTTATATACCATGTACGCTTTTCACAGATACTGATTAATTGCAATACTCATAGAAGAACCCTAAAATAATACTGAACGAATAACAATGAGATGAAGATTAAAGATCAAGAGTTGTTGTATTTTCTTAACAATGTTGAAGTCATTCCTTTAATCACAAAGTGATTAAAAATTGTTATAGAGTTGTCTTTCTTTGTCTGTTGTTTATTGTAATTCACAAATAACAAAATTAAAATACTACAGACTTTCTGTATTTTATACTCATTTGTGTAGAGGTTCCATCCTCTGTTTTCATTTATAACCTTTACCACTTATACAAAAAGAATCATTCTAATTAAACATACATTTTACTACACCAACTTGTATTTACATTTTCATGACTAGAATATACATTTTACTTTGTGGCATTACTTTGGCTACAGAGTATTCTATAATATTTTGTTGAGGCGCCAGAGTGACTACCGATTACCTATACAGAATGTCTATCAGCTAACCTAAGTTGACATAGTGTCATAAAACCCCTGGTAGTTAAACACGGTTACACCACCACCTACCATGGGGAATGACCGGGGAAAACACTCGTATTATCAATGCTCCAGTTATTAGTGCCCCACCTGTTGGAAGGTGTAGGCCTCCCTCTATGAGATAAGGTGGAGGAGGTCCCAGAGTTACCCATCTGTAGACCACACTGTTACCACTAACCACATTTTCCAAGCCTGCAAATTGTAGAACTTGTCAGGCCCAGAGCAAGGGTCGAGTGAAATAATCCCCCAATCACAACCAGTCTCCCTGGACCTCCTCCCTTTCAAAATTGACTCTGCGCCTAAGGATGGTATGAGAAAATTAATTTCTTTAAATTGTCTGGTTTTCTTCCTAATTAATAAAATTGTTATTTAATATAAAATTAAATTCTTTCTGATTGCTTAAATCACAATAGTCCATATGTAAATAAAGTGCTTAATAAAGGAAATGTCCAAATCAAAGAAACTCAAATTTACTCCAAACTATCCTGTAAAGGTCCAATACCATGGAGGAACTGCTTCGATACCGGTCACCATAATATTGCAACCAAATACAGCAAACTAGTGCCTGAAAATATAAAACAAAAACAGCAGCAACTATTCTCATTTGGGAGGGTGGGTGGGTTTTAAATAATTAAACTATTTTCTGCAGCACCTGCTTTGTTGTCGACAGCAAATTAACAAGTGCCGATACGGGAATTCCAAAATTCAAATTCCACGTGAGAGCGCTATCTATGGCCATGCCATATATGGCAATGAGCTAAAGGCTGCAACACCCACACACCCACACACCCACACACATATTTGAGTGAATTAAACCAGATTATTGAAAATATAAAATTTTGATAATCTCTATTAATTGCCCTAAAATAATACTGAACGAATAACAATGAGATGAAGAACAACGATCAAGAGTTGTTGTATTTTCTTAACTCTGTTAAAGTCCTTCCTTTAATCACAAAGTGATTAAAAATTGTTATAGAGTTGTCTTTCTTTGTCTGTTATTTATTGTAATTCACAAATACCAAGATTAAAATACTACAGGCTTTCTGTATTTTATACTCATTTGTGTAGAGGTTCCATCCTCTGTTTTTCATTTATAACCTTTACCACTTATACAAAAAACAATCATTCTAATTAAACATACATTTTATTACACCAACCATATCTGATAACAATTGCACTGTAATTGGTGCTCTAATATCATTACGTTTCCCTCTTTGAATTCTTTTTATTACTTCTAATGCCTTGCCAATTATAAAGAATTTTGTAGTATCCTGTATGCCTTGTATTTTATGATGATATGAAACTCCTGATATATAAGATGATATGGTACCCCCAGAAAGACCTTGTACTGACAAAAAAGCTATGAAATTTAGCAAATCATTGACTGGCACTGGCCAATGCTGTTTCAATTTGTAAGATGATCTAAAATTACAAAGATTTTAACAGAGCCAAATTGTATGATTTTTGTGTATTTTTGGACACACCTTGATTGACAATATAATCCGCCACCTGACTTAAATGTTCCAGATCTGTGTTGGAATTTTGGTTGGCCACTGGTCTGCTTCTGGAGCTAGGCTTCTGAACTTCCCCAATGAGAACGAGAAAAACAGTCAGCAATTTGGTTTTGTTTTGAAAGGATATAAATTGCCTTAACTGACGTATTGTTTTTTAAATTCTTTAAAACCATTTGTCTTACTAAAGTCATAACTCTACTTTATTTGCTAGTTTTCATATTAATGATTTGAACAACCGCCTGATTATCAACATGAAAAATAACTTTTTGTTAACAAAATATGATTCCCAGGACATAAGTGCTGCTACAACTGGAAACAATGTCTCTAGCAATGTCATATCTCTGGTGATTCCAGTTTCAACCCAATGTTTTGGCCATATGCCTTGGGCCCAAAAAATCTAACCAAACTGCTAAATCTGCTTTCATCTGCTTGTTTACTCGAATTTTGTAATATGATTTTCTTACCCCCATTGTTAAATTTATGAGTCTGCGACAGAAGGTGCGGTCTGGAGAAACCACCTTGCAAGCAAAATTCAGGAGCCCAAGAAGAGATTGCATGTTTTTAAGATTCTATACCCCAAAAAATGAGTAATGTAGTGGGCAAGTAGTCTTATCACTAGCAAGAGCAATACCTATTTTGTCGCATACCTCTGAGAATATCTTCAAAGTATTGCCATCTTTTGATGTTTGGCTCGACTCGACAAAAAGAAAATCATCTAAATAATGGAGGATATTATCATTTCCAATTTTTTGCTGTATTATCCAATGCAAAGCTTTTGCAAATTTCTCCCAAAGGGCACAACTCATTAAGGCCCTCATTGGCAGCATTTTTAAAAGATAATATTCACCCTGAAATTTTATCCCCAACAAGTCAAAGTCCTGCGGGGCAATTGGCAATAAGCGAAAAGCCGCCTTTACATCACACTGACTTAAACAGGCAAATGCTTTGTGTCTATTAATCAAACATGCTGCTTCGTCCACTGAACTGTACTGCACTGAACAATGACCTTTATCAATAAAATCATTTATTGAATTATTCTCAGGATAAGATAAATGTTGAATAAGTCGAAAATCCCCATCCTTTTAGGCACTAGCCCCATTGGTGATACCTGAAGTGTGGGAAAAGGCGGGTATATGAAAGGACCAGCAATGCGACACAGTTTAACTTCCTTCATTATTTTTCTTTAAAATGTTGGGTAGCTGTATTGCACTTTTAAATTGGAACTCTCCTTGGTTCCCAAGAGCCAAAATATTTAAATGAAAACCATGTTTGAAACCAGATATAATTTCATGTGCTACATTGTTCTGTGGGTAAAATTCTAAATAATTTTCTAAGACAGATACTTTAACAGGAGTATTTCCTAATGAATAGAAATTAATACTTTTGTTACTTCTTCCTTGGGCCCGGTTATTACATTGGGCCTTTCTGATTTGTCACTGCATATTTCCCATACATATTTAAACCTACAACGAGGGAAGTAGGGACATTCATTACCATTATTATAGTATTTACATCACTTATTTGCTCTACCACTAGTTACCTGTGATTGCTTATGTGTTCTCATGTAAGTGTTTGAAAGTGTAGCTGCATTTGAGTTATAATGACCACGATTTTGTGTATTTGTTCTTTAACCCTGTGATTGCACTGACACATTGTTTTGTATTGTGGGAGATGTGATGTGTAATAGCCAATATTCACCGTGTATGTTTCCCCAAGATAAATTTGGATTCTTTTCTATTTTTAGCCTAAATTGCTCAGTTTTCTGACCTCGTTGCCGCTAATCTTATATCTTGCATATATTTGAACAATTCCTGTGCCCGAGTTCTGTATTTCTCAATGTAAACACTCATAAAAACCATGAATGCTGAAGTCCATTCATTTATGGACAAATAATTACCTGACGATCTTTTTCAATGCCAATTTTCCCCTTTTAATTTCAAATTGCCCTCGTCAACCTCCTCCATTTCTTTTTGCGTTCTCAAAAGATAATGTAGCTCAATAAACTTTGCCTCCCAAATCTTTTCTTTAATTTTAAAAGGCACGTGCTCCCCCACTGTGTCATGAATGCTAGCCTCTTGTGTCGGGGTGAAATCAATTGAATTAGTTGCCATTTCAAATTTTTGTGTGACGGGTCGTGCCTAAAAGGGGGAATGCCCGGGAATCTTCCTCCGACTCATTACCTGATGATATTTCAGCATTTTCGTCTGGTCCTTGTGTCTCCACGTGATCCACCTCCTGTCTTTTCCTTTCCATTCGTTTGCATTCCAACTCCGTCCTTCTTTTGAGTGACGTCTACTTTCCGTACTTCCTGTCCTTCTTTCCTGCTGGTCGTCTTCCTCTTCTTTCCAATGGCCCTTGATGGCGATTCCCCGGCATTTCTTTTGTTTAGCATCTTTTAGTGTTGTCGACAGCAAATTAACAAGTGCCGATACGCGAATTCCAAAATTCAAAGTCCACCTGAGAGCGCCATCTATGGCCATGCCATATATGGCAATGAGCTAAAGGCTGCAACAACCACACACCCACACAAATATTTGATTGAATTAAACCAGATTATTGAAAATATAAAATTTTGATAATCTCTATTATTTATTACTGTTTGTTTGTTTTTATATTTAAAATAGCTCCAATTCACATTTGGACCTCAGACTATTTCTGCAATTTTGCTAAGTCTCCATTTTGGATTTTCTTGTTCTTATTCAGTATTTGTCGGGAATTATGCCAAAAAAACATCGGTAATTATAGTCTTGGATAGTCTTTTTTCTTCTTCTTTGGACTTTGAACCGCAGAAAGTCAACATCTTTTATAAATAATATCAATAGATAGATTTTGCCATCGACGTTAATGAAGTCGTGGAGGACATATTAGCGCTAAAAGTTTAAAGATGTTCTGGCGTCTTAAAATTGACATGTTTTGGCAGATAATTAATGTCGGACACATTTTGGATAGGGGAAATTCGAACATGGCTTGGCGATTTACGATTTCGTGAACACGTTTGCAGGATTGGACACGTTTGGGAGTATCGACACGTATGAGAGTGGTACATAAATATTTACGAGATATTTCAAAACAAATGATATTTTTTGTAACATTATTATATTTATCTTTCATCTAAACTTTAAAACAGTAGTTTTCAAATCGTAATGAATAAAAATACATTTACCTTATATAAGAAATGATACTCATCAGTAGAATTAGAAAGATAGCGACCATATTGATCGAAAAATGTGATCGTCGATAGAATTAACCATACACTCGGAAATCAATACCAAATTATTGAAAAGTAGTTTGACTAAAACATAGATAACCAGGGCCCGTATGCATAAAGCTACTTAAGTTAAGATTTGTTCCGAACGGACGAATTTTTCTTCATATCCAACGATAAATTAGTACTACGATTGGATTTCTTAACTTAAGTGGTTTTATGCACACGGGCCCTGTGCTCTAACTTAAGATTAGATTTTTTATTATTTTTTTTTTGTATTTCAAGATGTTTATATACTCAACAATATATTTTATCTTGAAAAGAAAATATCTTTGAACTGATTGTTGAATTACCACTTTCGATTATTAAGAAATCTAGTAAATCAATATATTTGAAGTGTGATAAGACATCGGGGTTTTCCGTTTTTACTTCCCTATCTGAGGTAAAAGACATACACAAGGACACCACGAATATACTCGTTTGTGGGATGACCAGAGGTTTTAAGTTACATAGACCATACCACTCTCCATACACAAGGCACTTGGTTCTAACGATCCCATTCTGAGTAAACATTTTATTGATAAATCCTGCCAGAGACAGACGGACGTAAGAATATGTTTCATACCAGAAAGAGAACACTTATCAATAGTTCCATAACAGAGTCAATCTTTCGACGAATAAATATTAAATCACAGGTAATATCTCACCATTTTGTAAAATTCACTCAGGAGGTTTTCTGGGTTTATATTAATTAGCAATTTGTTCATATTGTTTCTATATTTCTTAACATAAAAGGTAAAAGCAATTGTATAATCATCAGTCTAATTATTTCGAGAAGGAATTCAAATGTATGCTTAATTATTTTTCTTTTTTTTCTTTTTTTCTTTTCTTTTCTTCTTTTCTTTAATATATGGTTTGTCTCATTAATGTTTTCATTCGATCCCGTCCAGGGCTTAATACTAGAACATATTGAACGTGGTGGAATGAAAATGGAAAGGAATGGCAATACACGGACATGTAACTGACAGAAAACTTCATAATGGTAAGGCTGTCATTCTAAAAGTTGCTTTTTCGCATTTTAATTACCATTAGAATAATGAAGGCTTGTCTTCATCCACTTAAGAACAACAAAACAGTATATATTGTATATTTGATGTGTAAAAGTAAAACAATTGAAAATAAGCATTGAACATAATACCATTTAAATATTTCAACTTGATGCTGTCACAATATAATGAATAGATATTGCACTGAATAAAATAGAAATTACTTTTATATGCTTCGATTGTGAATAAGCATATTGTTATGTACTTAAAAGTTTTTATTCAATTATACATGAAAGAAATGACATGAATCCCCAAAAACAACTGGAGTGGACAACAGATTTCCTCAATCACACCAACACCCGACTTCTTTGAAACACACAGAAAAAGAAAATCACAAAATACTAAACTCCGAGGAAAATTCAAAAGGAAAGTCCCAATCAAATGGCAAAATCAAAAGTTCAAACACATCAAACGAATGGATAACAACTCTCATATTCCTTACTAAACAAAACCTAACCCCGCATGATTTAGAAAGTCTGATAATGTTCCGGTCAAAACCTGTTTAACGTGTGAACAAGTACTCGTTGCATATTTAAATCGTATTACGCAAACGCTTAATCACAATATAGAAACCTGAAAAATGGTTTTATCTACAGGAAAAGCCTTTACTCAGAAAAAGAAATATAAAACGGAATATATTTTTGTTTTGGCTACACCCGGAAGCTAGCTAAGGTAGCTTCATATTTTAATGGGATACTGCCAAGAAAAAAAAAATATCAGATGCAACACTCCTAAGGAATTTCATAAAGTCTCATAAAACAATTTAATGGAAATAGGAATTTCTTTAGAAAGGCTGGCTTTATATACAAATTTAAGCAACAGAAGTTTACTGATATCCAAATCTCACAATACAACTAAGACGACAAATCAGAGATATAAACAAAAAAAACCAAGGGAAAATATAGTGAATATTAAAAAACGTCAGATCATTAGATTATCTCATCTAATCTAATTATTATTCTACTTTGAAAAAGTGATGATAAAGCACAAGTATTTTAACAGAAATAGTTTTTTAAAAACAGGGTTTCTCTGTAATATAAACTTTTAATATTCCCTCTGCAAAAGTACTGTGTGAAATAGTGAAAAATCATGATAATTTTTAAATACATATAAAAATAAGAAGTGGTATGATTGAAAATGAGACAACTGTACACCAGAGACCACATGACATAGAAGTTAATAACTATAGGTTGCCATACGGCCTTCAACAATTTGTAAAACCCATTCAACATAGTCCGCTTTAAAAGGCCACGAAATGACAAATGTAAAACTATTCCAACGAAAAATTAACAGCCTGGTTTATGTTCAAAACAAGGAAAGAAAGCATCTATGATATACAGCAACAACCAACAACCACTAAATTACAGGCTCCTGACTTGGGAGGCACATAGAGAATGTAGAACATTCTTTATGTGCCAACATTGAAAAAATAATACTTGATATGAAATAATGACGTCATTCATCAACTTGTGCAAAATCTACCGAATAAACAGTAGAAACAAGTCTTCAAAACTTACTGAAAGTTTGAAACAAACAACAACAGGATTTCACTAGTCACCCGTCAGTGACACCTTAGTTCATGTACTTTTATGTGTCGTATTTTGATTTGGTAAATTTGCTTTGTTTTCAGTGTAGCGTTTTTTTTTTTTTTTTTTTTTTTTTTTTTTTTTTCATTTTTAATTGCTTATGCTATCCGTCTTTCTCCAGCTGATTGCACCCTTTGATTTTTCTTGTTTTTCTCTTACTTCTTTTTATATGTTGGTGAAGAAAATAAATATGTATAACAGAAACTGTCTGTCTACTTGTGACTACAATGTCAAAGTTTACAAATCATGTTCTATTATTTATATTATATCCTTAGGCAAGATGTTTTACCTTAAGTATAAACACATTGCCAGGAACAACATGATGACCAATTGTAGAGTTTTAGAGAAGAAAACAAGTTTCTTCATAGGATTTTAATGGGAACTATGTGCAAAATGATGCTTATACTTATTGATACGTACGTAATTACATGAAGTCAAAATATACTTATCAATTAAGAATAATTTTAAACACGTTGGCACTAAGAAATTGATCGTAATGCTATATGTACAATTGCGGTGCCATTGATTTAAGACGAAGGAGCAACACATCTAAAACGTTTTGGTGATCCTTGAATATGTCATCAATGCCATCATACTTATATCAACTTAAATGGAAATAGTTTGTAATAAGTCTTCAAACCATCCATCACATAAAGTATTAAATATATGACATTGTTGTTTCAGAGGGACTTATTTTAAAAGTTGTCAATCATAATCAAAAGATGCATCGCATCTGGTCCTTTTTTTTCATTCTTTCTAAAACAAATGAGGATTCACATTATTCCCACAAAGTTTGTATTGGTAAAAGTTGATTAGGGATTAGAGGACAAAGATGCAATTGTGAAAGGTGTACGGACTAAAGACGACAACAGACGTCAAGTCATGGTACGAAATCGAATGATCAAAAGGTCTAGATGAGCTAATGAAAAAGTGAATGTATAGCACGTGCGATATGTAAGACAAACACTACAAACCAGTAAAAGTCTAAAACAGGCAATATTTCTACTCGACTGTGCTGATTTTACTCTACCATTCTGAATTGGTCTTAATATTACTCGACTGTGAACCATACTTAACAGTCTGAACCTGTACTCGGCCAGTTCTTAACCATATAAAGAGTCTGATTCATACTGGACCCAAGTCTGAATCATACACGATGGCCGAGTATGGTTCAGACTTTGGTCGAGTATGATTTAGACTTTAACATGGTTCAGACCTTAAAGTCCTTTGGTCGAGTAGTGTGAAGACATTAAAAACAGGTCGAGAACTGGTTAAGTACAGGCCGATAATGGATTAAGACTGTTTCAGTCTGGTCAAGTATGAATTCAGCTTTTTCAGTATGGTTTAGACGACAGTAGCTATAGAGTTATATCGATTAAAATTCCGACCAATTCCGAAAGCTAGAATAAACATCAATACAGTAAAGTGCAGTAGTTTCCATTTTAGTCTTTTGGTGGTTTAATTTTGTAGTAATATAGATTCGGTAATAGTCAATCAAGTACATAAAACTTTTCGCAAGTTGGTATTAGTCAACCAAGTACATAAAACTTTTCGCAAGTTACATTCATAATGTTAAACGAGATTCTATTTTGTCATGTTCTGGTTGATTGCTGCCATTAATTACGTGTTATTATGTAATGTCTTTTATATCCAATACCATACACATCCTGATATAATTCTACATTCCATTTGTAGAAATGTAAATAAACAGTTCAACATATAAACTTTAAAAGAACTTGAACCTTTGTATGCATGGATTACACTTTTGAAACCAAAGAATTGACTGTTTTGCAACTCTATGCTTGATACATGTCATATAGTTTTAAACACTTTAGGCATTTTAATGATACATGAAAAGTTTACAGGAACCACCAAAAAAAAAAGCTTTATCTTACCACAGTTTCCACCAAAAAATGAGTTTTTCTAATAAGCATGACGACTTTTTCTATCAAATATCAAATAATATCGAATGTAATTCAATACAATGTAAGTGATTGCACAAACACACATACAATCTTATCTATAATCGAAATTTTAATTAATCATATTGGTTTCCTACTTTATAAGGATCACGCGTAAATCGTACGTAATCGTGTAACAAGCGACAATGGAGCTACGTCCGATGATCGTGCATACTATAACGCCTTACTTTCACCTAATCCACACATGTATATTATGCATATTGAGAAAAATGGAAAATACGTGAGTTAATGTACGCATGGAAAACAGGTACGCCTGAATCTCATGGACATTAACGGTTAAACTATATATCTTGTTATTTAATATCTGAGGAATATACAGAGATATTTAGAGTAGATCAGCCATGATAACCAGTATTAACTATGAAAACATACCAACAAGAATGATTTTTAACTAAATTACCTTGTGGTACTGAACGTGTAACTTATTTTATTAATCAAGTCATTTGGACAGTCATTGAACCCTTGAGTTCTTTTGAATGGTGTATTTTGTATCATTACATATTTTCTGATACTTTAACTTCCCAATATTATCCACAGGAAGACTGGTGTATAGCAATACGGCCACCTTGAACTTTTTCCAACCTGCAGTTTGGCTGTACGGGATGTATAAATTCGCTCCCATGTTTGGTCAGAATCGGGAGGTTGAATACGATGCTCAATTAAAAGGAATGCAATTCTTTCTGTACGTTAAATTACTCTTACAAGAACTCTTTGAGAGATCCGTATGTAGTCTGTTGTAATGCACAATTTGTATCCCTATACTATACACTAGTACATAAATTTTATGTCTTAAATGGTCATTTTGATCTTAGCATCGTCTGAAAAGTCTTAAAAATAAATTATTTAGTCTTTCAGTCAATGTTCAGACTTTTCTACTTCGGGAAATCGAGTACTGTTTAGACAATTTGCTTGCAGTCAATTCAGCACTTTCCAGTAGCCTTTCAAACAATTCAGTATGATGCTGCTGTGTACTGGCATATAACAACTACCTAAAAGGCTGAACATAGGTTGAAAAGATCTTATTTGACTGCAAGCGAATTGTCTGAACAGTACTGAATTTACCGCAGCGGATCAATCTGAAAGTTGAGTGAAAGTATGAAATAACTTAATTGCTTATTGTTTAGTCTTTTAAGAGCTGTTCAGGTAAACATAGATATAAGAAGATGTGGTATGAGTGCCAATGAGACAACTCTCCATTCAAGTCACAATTTGTAAAAGTAAACCATTATAGGTCTTCAACACGGAGCCTTGGCTCACACCGAACAGCACGCTATAAAGGGCCTGAAAATGACTAGTGTAAAACCATTCAAATAGGAAAACCAACGGTCTAATCTATATAAAAACGAGAAACGAGAAACACTTATGAACCACATCAACAGACGACAACCACTTAACATCGGGTTGCTGACTTAGGACATGTGCAATTAAATGCAGCGGGTTTAAACGTTTTAATAGGCGCCAACCTTCACCCTACCTGAAACAATAGTGTAACATCACGACATAGAAAGATACACTATCAAAAGACATATTAACAAAAACAAGTGAACATACACTGAACGAAAACATTTGATCTATGACAAAATGTAAATACAAAATTAATAAAACAAGGGGTTAGATGTTTAACAATATCAGAAAGACAACCATAACCTTGGACAAAATGCCGCCAAATAAAATAACGTACACAGGTAAATAAAAATAATTTTGTTATAAGGTATACATGGAGTACGGAAATAATTTATACAAAATAAATAATTTTGTTGTTCCTAGTACGAGAACAAAAGTGAAAATTTATCGTCATGCTAAACACTTATATCAAAGGTGGTATATATTAAAAATAGTGAGACTAGATATAACACTGAAGTCTTAATGATACTTATTAAAAGAGACAGAAGGTATCTAAGGCACAATTACAAATAACTAGTCAAAGAGTAACCGACAATACAATGGGAAATAAAAAAAAAAAAAACGAAAAAAGCTTAAAAACAATCAACAAAGCACTACATTGAAAACTAAAGAATGAACAGCACGCTTCCTTCCGTAAACATAGGTTAGATCGGGTGCTCTTAAGTGTAATACAATAATAGCTTTTTTCGTAAGCAATACAGCTCATAGAATATTGTGTGAGGAGATCCCGCCCCACTCGTTCTATCCACCGTGTTGTGGTAAATTTTGACCGCCACTGAGAAACAAAAGTATATCACTACAAATTCAATATTGATCTGAAACGGTTAAAACACTAAATCCTTGTGATGTGTTTTAGTTGATATCTTTACCCTAAATCATCCTTTTTCCTTTATATATTTTTTCTAAATAACTTTGTATATATCCTTTAATTTGTATCATTGACAATTAAAGGGGCATTAGCTACGAGATATATAAAAAATATAATATGATTTTTATTCAATCATTAATGAAAGTGAAATAGTGAAATAATAATTCGCTTTTAGCAGCCAGTTTGGTTCAATTTTGTCAAAATAAGCTAAGAAACATCGCTAATGAATTATTCACTTGCAAGTGAATATTTCGACCTAATTGTATCCGTATTCATGTGACCTTCAATTTAACCCTTAGGTATAGATGGGTTACGCATGAATTAGGCGTGTTCAGTTATTAAAAGGTAAAAATGTCAACATTTAAAGTGAAACAAGGGTAAACCATTTGATTGACTGATTCGATCCACAAAACTCATTCTTGCAATTAAAGAAATGTGCCTTTTGTGCTTCTTTGTTAAATATTTGTTTGTTTTTATTGTGATTAAGATTATAACACAATGTTGACTGCTGTACCCTTATTTTGACTTTTTAACCCATTATGTCTGTTTGTTTTGTTCACGCATCGTTGTCAATATAATGGAATTTGATGCAACTGTCGTACAAGTGAGAGGTTTAGCGCTATAAAACCAGGTTCAATCCACCATTTTCTACATAAGAAAATGCCTGTACCAAGTCAGGAATATGACAGTTGTTATCCATTCGTTTGATGTGTTTGAGCTTTTGATTTTGCCACTTGACTGGGGACTTTCCGTTTTGAATTTTCCTCGGAGTTCAGTATTTTGTGATTTTACTTTTTGTACAGGTAAAACGAGGATAAACATATATATATATTTAACCTATAATTTGAAATCAAACAGACCTAGAAAATCCAATTGCACGAGCTCACTATCTATCTATATTAATGTTTATGCTTATATCGGGTTATATGACCGTCGGCAGTCTTCGGAGGTCATCTCGATGTTTAATTAGATGGCGTCTGGACCAAAATACACACGAAATGCTGATACATTTTATTGAGCCCATGCATTGTAAATTGTTTATTTTAGACTTTTATAATTTGGATATACGTTTTAGTATGTTATAAATCAAATATGAGAACTTCAGTCAAATCGGTAAACATGAATTTGACAGCTAATGCCCTTTAATGATTTGTATTTACTTTTCATTGTTGTTGCAAATATAATCGAAAAAAAAGAATACTGACCTTTAAATTTTCTTTATATTGTCTTTTGTTCGCAAGACTTCCTGCTAATTTATTAGCTGCTGAACTAACGAGCAATAGATTGATTGTATCACAGGTGAGGAACCTGCTACTTGTATAAAGATTACTTTCGTCATTATAAAGTGTTAAAAGGCTATTTTATAGAAAAAAAACTAGACAAAGTGATTCCCCGCACTCTACTCTGAAGTAACTGTATTATAACTCAATCAATGTAGGGCTTTCTTTGAGATATTATTGTCTGGGAGACACAAATGATGCCCCGTAGATGGAAAGTATTTCAAAATACAACAAAGTTCAACTATCTCCCAAAAGAGCAAATATTAACAAAATCAAAACCCTGACCACATGCACACCTTCAATATATGTACAAACACCCAGCAAAGTGAAAACTTCCTAGCATTTAAATTGTAGGAGGAGTTATGTTGAATAACTATATACCCATAATGGGACGGACGGACGGACAGGGTAAACCAATATGCCCCAACTTTTGGTTAAGGGGCATAAAACAATATTTGACATGTGTACTTGATTGATTCTTTCATGTGAAATAAGTACTGCAATGGTGTATCAGGAAATGTTCGCCAGTGTTTTTTGTGGTATTCGATATATTTATGGTAGCATTTTAACGAGAAATGTACTCAAACGTGAAAATTTCACTGCTCATTTGAATGTTATATACAATGCAATCATACACGAATATTAACACGACGAACATTTAAGTGACACCTCTAATGGTATATATTCAAATTTTAACTACGGGTTTGAAATAAATGTAATAAGCATTATCAACGTAGTAAAGAATGACGCAATTTGCTCCGTTTGGAAAGCTTTATGGACTTACCAGTGTTTCGAATAATTGAAGGAAAATTTCAAGAAAAATACATAATTAGAGGCTCTCAAGAGCCTGTGTCGCTCAACTGATTCTACTTTGGTTTTGAAAATCATGTAAAATAAATTAAAATCATAACAGATACCCTAATAATGATTGATGCCAAATTTGGTTTAATATTGGCCTCGTAATTTAATCAAAAGTAGCAGACTTTCGTAAAGTTTACAGAAATTACCAATAAATTAATTGAAATTGTAAACAATTTCTTTATAAGGACAATAACTCCAACAAAATGTCAATTGACAATTTTGCTCATGTTGACTTATGTGTAGATCTTCTTTACTTGATATTTTTGCAGTTTACAGTATATCAATATATTTAGATGGAAAAAATTATATCACAGCTAAAATCACATATGTTTCATAACTCTACTTGAGTTCTTCTGTGTTGTTTTCACCAAATTAGAAATTTCTTCGTATTGTATCAAATTCTTCCTTGGCAATACTACATATCATGATGCGCAAAATGGACAGACATTGCTTTTTTCTTCTCATATAAAATGGAATAAAATGGAATAAACTAAGATGTTTTATGTCAAGTAAAATGAATTATACATAATATATGGTAAGCAGCATTCTCAAATTGACATCGGTTTTGACATTATAATTATAAACGGTGACCAGTATTCATTATTGTTGTCAACTCAAGTAAATATCAAATGGTCTGTCAACAATAACAACGCGTACATAATACAATGATATATAAAATATAAGCAGAATTATGCTTATGATGTGTATGTATTAAATGTAAAAAACTATCTCAAGTCAAAAACATAGAAGACACTCGACAGAACCATCGCCATAAAAAGTCAAAGCTTCACTCAGTAAAAAAACCTTCTAGTAAAATATTATCACTGATAACGAAATTAAAGCTGAAACAATTTCTTACCTAAATCAACCTCCAGTGTCAAGCCATATACGCAGAATAACTAGTAATTTTTTTACAGACCACTATGTATAAAAGAAACTTGCTCAGACGGTTAAGCCATACTATTTGACGATCTGCGAAACGAAATAAAATCCTACTTACAAATGTATTGCAATAGCTTAACCTTCCCCCTTGTTACTATGATTGAAAAACTTTTAAAAAAAATTCGAGCGACAGATTGCAGATACCTTTATTGCTATGGTTACAGTCTTTAGCTTACTTCATAAGAAATCAACAAAACCTTAATAGAAAAATATCTTTAACAACACTTTCAGACAAACACGACGTATTCTCTGTAGACAATTCTGATTTTTCAGCATACACAATTGAAATATATGTGCATACAATCATTAATAAACAGTGTAATATTTGAACCCTGAAAATTAATAAGAATTTATTATGGTTATCTATATAACTAAATTGATGACAACAGACGATTGTTCCTTTCCTGTTGTTAATTTTCCTTTCCTTGATGGTTGTGTTCCATTGGCTTCATCGTATGGATTGTAAATTTCGCAGTTTGTTCATTTTGCACGTGTTTGTAGTGACTTTATATATTTAAATGGACGTTATATTTTCATTTATTTAAACTCTCAGTATAATATAATTTTTAGACTTAAAATATTGAATAGCTGTACTATTTATTTTTGTCAAACGAAAATGTTGATAAAAGCAGTATTTTGGAAGAAAATTGAAGTTTGTAAGATTTTCAGTGTTATCTTGTCAAAATGTGTTAAATCCTACCATATATTTGATAGGATGCTTTAAATTGTACAGTTACGAAATACTTTATAACATGTGTAAAATGTTGATAGTTCTAATTCTTTGAAACCTTGGTCCCTTCTCCTTCAATAACATACCTACGCATGTTTTTCCATCACTTGCGCAATCCATTCCTGGAATTCCATTGATAGATACCATTGAGTTCCTACAGATATGGGTACATTCATCATTGCTCACTTAACACTTATGAATGTCTGAAATTTAAATCTATTTTTTTGGTCAAGTAGTTTTGAAATTTAGAGATAACTGTATCGTATTTGAAGCTTTGCGGACGTCCATCGGTAGTTTACTGTCGCAAATTTAGTTTACCTGGCGACGCGTAGCGAGACAGGTAAACAGATATTTGCGACAGTAAACTACGATGGACGTCCGCAAAGCTTCAAATACGATACAGTTTTCCCTATTCTAATGCAAATTAAAATAATCATTCAATTTTAGTCTTTATTTCAGTGTAAATTTTCATGAAACGAAAATTCCGCGAAATGATGTAATCTTCTTTGGCGCCTTAACTAGGTGACGTCATAGGTATGCTTCCGGCATTAAACGTAAACACCGGGCGTTTTTTTTTTTTTTGGGTTCTTGTCCGCTTAAGAATGTAATAAAATTTAATAAAAAGAAGATTTCTCGGTGCAATCTGCTTATCAATGGAGAAATTACATGTCAATACATTCCGGAATTCAAAATGTCGGCTTCCTTAGTTACAGACAGGGAGATAGAGAATTTTACGCTTATTGTCATCCAATCAGAACCATTGATACAAACTAATTGCATTAGAATTTGGTATTTGACGATGCGAAAAAAGAGTAACAAATCTGTGTTTTAAGTGTCGACAAATGCGCTATATGTAAATAGTTAAAATCATTTTGGCATTTCAGACTACAGTTTGGTAAATATTTGGTAGTCATCGAGTTTGGTTTGTTTTTTTTTTTTTTGTTGCTAGAACACATATGAAAAGACATATATTATGAATAGAAGATCTATCTATTCCTCTAATGTTCATTTCGAAATAAATTAATACCAATGTTCTCTTATTTATACTTTTGAAGGAGTTAGTTGTACATATGTAAATAAAATCATCACAGATAAGTGCAAGTTGTTTTTTAACGTAAAAGAACAGAAATAACTGAAATAATGGAAACTAGCAGCACAAACCAAATAATACATAATTAATAAAACAAAATTCATAGGAACGAAATGAAAATGAGATCCATAACATTAAGCTTTTAAGAGATAAACTATCATATATTTGTGGCAAACATGGCTTCCTTTTATCTACATTTTAATCAGTTTTATCATTTAATCCTTTGTATGCAAGTTCGTATTATCGCATTATCGGAAGTAATATACCAGAGGACTAACAATCCTCATTATGCAACACCTCTCCATAGACAAAAAGAAGACAATTTGATTCAGGAACCGGGAACAGCGACACATTAAAGTTGTATTGACGAAACTTATAGTAAAAGTCTGTTATCTAGTTCCACCTGCAACTCCGTGAATTTGATGAATATGTTGTATACACTTGGCCTACATGTAGCCATGGTCATTGTAATTATACATCACTTACGATTTAAAATGTTTCCTTAAATGGCTTTCTACCTTTTATACAAAATGATGCATCAAATTTACACAAACATATTCTCTAACACTTTCAAATCTTAAATCTGTATACGAAATATGTTTGGAAACCTGTTACTACTATACATTATAATCATAACAATGTCCATCTTTGATCTTTAATATTGACTACCAAAGATGTCAAACAGATTGCATCAGTAAAGATGTAAATGTATGGCCGAAATACCGTTGCCAAATAAGATTGAAACGGGGAATGTGTCAAAGAGACAACAACCCAACCAATCAGCAGAAAACAGCCAAAATCCATAAACTTTTGCAAACTGGTGGAATCAGTCGAGACTTATACCAGCAAATCGTGAAAAACTAGGCGTAACTACTCTTTCTTTGTTTTTTCTGGCTTTGATGTTGTTAAAAATAGCAGGACAAAACATGTAATGGTGTCTATGGGTACTCGTGACATATAACAATAATTCCTTTATCATCTATCTTTATAAAGGAATTCTAAAGTAAAAACGTTGTTTCTTTTTTTACTTTATCTGCGGAATCTGACCAAAGCAGACTTTTCATGGAGGTACACCAAGTGCTTAGCAATATTCGGTTCTTTGAATATAGGTTGACAATTCATATGAGCCAAAAATATACTCCAAAGACACCTCCAAAGGAAAAATTCCCAAACAAGCATAAATATGTTTTAATCCCTTTCGAATTTCAACCATATATTTATTATAAGGTTTTCAATCACTCTACTAATTGGTAAACTTGATGTCATCTCTTTGAAAAACTTACAGACGCCATTATGAATAAGTCATTACCTCACGTCAGTCCTTTTTTCCTCGATTGTGACATAACTGAATGCAACTAATCAAGGGATTTGTACTTACATGAGCAACACCATGGGTGCCAAATGTTGAACAAAAAGTTTATAACAACAATACTGAGCTCCAAGGCAAATTCAAAAAGAGGAAGTCTATCAAACTGACAAAATCATACGCTATCAATCAACGGAACAATTTTCGAACAGAAGCTTCTTCTCCTTATGGAATACCTTAGTTCGACTTTGCTTGTAGAATAGTTCAAGCTTTCGTTTTCTAAGCAATGTGTTGAAATTGTTGTCTGAACTTTTGTCAGTTTTATGTTTTCCCATGGTGTTTTCTGTTTTAATTTGAAATACTATTTTCGAATGCTACCTTTGTATCCTCTCTTTGTCTCTTCTGGTATTTATTAAAAAGGATAAGTTTTAATTGTAGAACCGTTAAATTCTAAAAAAATATTGATATTTTTTTTTAATTTCAATATTCCAGTGAGACGTTAGTTTATGTTTTGAGAAGATCAATATGGGGCCTTACGCACATTTTTATCATTTGTACGGATTGTTGACTAAAAAACCACGGTTCCATCTTCCAAAGGGAATTTTGACCTTAGATGGATTCGGCTATTATTTTCTGTCTCTTTTCGTCATGGATTGCTTTACGTGTATCGATACTTGTACATCTCTTTTGTTTTCAAACATATCACTTTGATGAAGGCAAATATATAAAAGCGCTTGGGACGCATACAATTTATAAAGTGTTTTTTTTTTTCATTTTTGATAGCACGGGACCAATACCCCTGCCGGTGGACTATAAGTCCCCTAGGACATCATATGCTCAGTAGTCAATGCTTAAGTGCCTACGTGCATTTGAATAAAAACAAAGTAAATATCCACAAGAAGCCTTTTCATACACTTCTGGCGCAGAGTTCATTATTTGTTCTCCTAGATATCGCAGGATTTCCGGATATCAGCAAATAACAATACAGTTTAAAATCTTTGATGTTTTCATCTGCGATCGACCCGCGACCTCCCGAACTTGATATGAGAACGCTACCACAAGTCAGTCAATACGTTTTTATATTAATTACTCGTTGATACATGTACGAAGAAGAAAAACAAGAAATAAGAATCACAGTCTCATTCATCGTTATAACCCAACACAACAAATGAGTAAAACAATTATATGATACAAATACCCAATGCATGGACCTTGTACACATTATAGTCCAGTTTATCCAGAACAACAAATTGTTTGACAACATGTTCATATAGCTGATGACGATTACGCTGCAATAAAGACAAAAGAAAACATGGAACTATGCACAACTGGTATAATGTGTTATTACCTTTACGTGTATTTTATCTACCAAAATACCTTCATTTACTTATGATAATATACAGTGTATTATTTTGAAAAAAAAAATGTCTTTTGACATAAATTACTCCATTATGAGGTAATATACTCTTGTTTAAATGTATTTACTATAATAGACAAATAAGTTATCATATAGACATCATGGAATTGCCCCAATGATCTTGTGCTGTTCACATTCAAATCAATTAAATCTCTATAATTATATTGTAAGGTAGATTGTTAGTTTTCCACCATCCTGGATTGTAAAATAAAAGAACACAGTCGGTCTTGATCTATAATGAAATATGCAATTTTGGAGACAGAAATGCATTCATTTGTTTAAATTTCCATTTCTAACAAAATAGTATGTAATTCATCTTATTATAACGACTGTTTTTACAAAATAGATAAAATTTTGTTTTAACTTAATTATTTCCTCGGAGATACATTTTGTAACTCAGATGAATGAATTTTATAAAGGAATATACAATGAATTTAACTTTTTTGTTTTGTAGATAGAAAACGATCAGGGTGACCCGTAAGTTACTTTCCATTTCCAATGACACTTCTTCTTATGTCTACCGTTTCGTTTTCTTTCTAGATCTGTTTACACAAAAGAGTTTTTTCTCATTCAAATCTTTTACAAAATTTTAGCTTGTAAAATCCACGTCATATACTTTTAATTATATTTTACAAAGTACCTTCTGACAAAATATTACAAAACTTTTTTTATTTAGACCGCCTTTCTACCCAAAACACATGATTCAAATTCAATACGCACGATACAACCGAGCCCAAAAGTATGGATAGTCAAATACTGAAGCTTTTTTGGAGAATTAAAATGACGAGTAAATGTAATGAAACTTAGATTTCAGCGCTATTAGCCAAAGTTGACTTGAGACGACTTGAAATATTCTGATCATGGTTGGTTTTGATCGATTAAATCATCTTATATATTTGTTCGATTAGTCTACGGGTATCGCGCACGTGTTTTTCCTCAGTCTGCTCAGTTTGTTCGTTTCCTAGCAACAACCATGAGAACGATTTAAAACGTTTAACGGATCTTCCTTAGTACAGACGTTCTAAAACATCCGTTTTATGGACGTTTCTCAAACATTCGTATTACGGCTGTATAATCACATAAAAATTAGAAGATGAGGTATGATTGCCAATGAGACTACTATCCACCAAAGTTCAAATAAAAGGATGTAAGCAATTATAGGCAACCGTACGGCCTTCAACAATGAGAAAACCCATACCGTATAGTCGGCTATAAAAGGCCCCGACATGAAAAATATGAAACAATTCAATTGAGAAAACTAACAGCCTAATTTATAACAAAACAATTAACGAAACACAACTATGACAGACTTGGGATAGGCACATAAAGTATGTGGCGGGGTTAAACATGTTTGTGAGCGCTCGTTACCCCCTCCCCGCCCCCAACCTGGGACAGTGGTGTAACAGCATAACAAAAGAACAACCTATAAAAATTAGTTGAAAAAGGCTCTTCCGAACGTGTATAATCACAGGTTTACTTTCAATAAAATGACATTGCATAATATTTGTCTCATACATATCTTTCATTGTAACATTAACAATCTGACACGTCAAAGTGCAAACATGGTTTTAAAGAAAATATGATGTTTTGATTTACTAGTATAATCAAGTTAAAAATTTTTACATCCCATCTTAAATTAAGGGTTATACTGCCCTGCAAGTATAGCATGCACTTGTCGTTTTGGGTTTTGTGTTACTGGTTTGCTGTCTCATAGTAAAAGTGCCATGCATGATGAGTCAATACAAGTAAATGTCATATTTTTATATATTGAGCGATATGCGTAAGTCGCATGATCTAAAAAGGTTCTTGTCATTGTAAGCAAGAATCTGTATGATGTTAGGGGTGGACATATAAAATTAATAATTTGACTTTAACAAAGATCAAAGTAAGAGGTCATCTTCAATGGTATACGACTTATCATACTTTTGTGTTGTACTCATGTGCTAATTATCAATTCCTATGTCGAGGAATTGAAAAGTATATTACGAACAGAAAATGTGAAAAAATCAAGTACTTTTATATTAAGATCAAAGGTCAATTTCGGATGAAGATCACGTAATACATCTTCAAGTCAAATATTACAAACCAGTGTCAATAGATAAAATAGTATTCATCCGGACAAGGTTGTAAAACCAGAGGAAGAACATAAATAAAACATATTTTATGCCACTCTCTTTGTCTTGGGAGAGAAACACAATTTTGAATATCATATATATTATATAGTGTTTCATACATAGTGGTTAAACTGAGCCATGTCACTATTATTAAAAGTCCCCACAATAGACGAAAATTGTGGACGTGTTACGGGTGAATACGGATGTATTACAGATGGGAGGGAACCAACGGACATTTTACGTCCGTGGTACTATACGTCCGTACTATTACTCGATTTATTTCACTTGACTGGGCGGGTTTTAACTTGTTCGCTTATCATAGACCAGTCCATCTATAGATAGGTGTTTTGAGATAAACTTATCAATGAAGTGTCCAGTTATGGTCAGGGCAGGGGGAAAAGTTGCAAATGGTACTTCGACCTTATTGATTTTCTTTATTGAACAGCAAGAAGAATTTTCTTTAAAGATTTTCCTTAAAGATTTTAAGGAAGGAAAAGTAGGGTGTACGTATATTATTTTTTAAATATTTTTTTTAAAGCACGTTTGATATAAATCTCACAATTAGAAATGTTTTAAACAGAATAATGCAATAGCCGATACTTTAAAATACTTAGATATAGCACATATAAATACTATAAGTTTTAAACTATTCTATTCGTCACATTTCATACACTCAGTTCTTCTGTATATCCGTTTGATGACACTTATAGGTGATTAGAAATCAATAATAATTATAACGGCAATCATCCTTATCACACACATTTTCAAATAGACTGTCCTTATGCAAATTAAAACGTAAGCTCAGCCCGATCAGTTGATATAACATTGGTAATACATTCGTTTAAAACAGACGTTTACGTACGTTGCAATTTTACCTGTGTAATTATTACACAAACGACAACAGTTGCATTACAGACATCATTACAGACACCTTGCTTGTGACAGAATGAAGAATGTTTTTTAGCGGTCAACCAAATCCCTGACCTCATACAGTGAGACAGTGGTGAAATAGATATTGATTCATCCGATTGACATTAAATGCAATCACAATCACCAAAAAACCAAAATATACAAAGTACCGATCTAAGAGTACTCGTAGTAACTGAAAGCTAGATAAGTCTTGTTTTACCAGACTTAATTAAAATCACCAGAATAAAGAAGTTCGAAGTTTGCTCCGTCAAGTATTACAAAATGGAAATGAAGGTTAGGCGAAATCAAGGAATTACCATATATAATAAATACATATCATAGGTACCAATATAGACAAAACAGTAAACATAGATAAATTAAAGAAACAAAGTGGTGTGTTCACATATTTGTCAACAATACTGAAAACACGAAAAATATTAAAATAAGGTGAGTAATTAATAGATGATAACAATTATTATGATATTTTCTTAAAAGCATATTACGTAACAGAGATAATGCATTGACCTTGAATAAGTAATTGATCCAAAGATATTCGTCAGTGAATCTCCTAAGAGAATAATCATATCAAAATGTAGAGCGTCTATGAAAAGCAAAGAAACTCGTCAACATATACCAAATTACTACACAGGAAGTCAGTAGAAACATATATGCACTTGTTTAGTATTAGATACTATTTACGTTCTTGATTTGCAGAAGTGGTTAAAAATCAATAAAAGAAAAATGTATGATTGTTAAATTACCATTTTTGTGGTTTAAAAATTCCCGTAAAACAAAATATTTCAATTGTGATAAGATACCAGGTGTTTTACTTTTGCATTTCTCTACGTGAGGACAAAATGTGTGTCGTGATTAAACGGACACCCTCGCATTTGGAATGATAGAAAGACTCAGCATTTGGCATAGAAAGTACATGTTATTCATCCACAACGATATGCATTGTGTATTCATTGTTTGGTTGTACTGACTTCGAAGGTGCATCATAGGAATAGAATGACACTCAGTCCAATAAACATTTGTAATAATCATTGATTCTTACAACTTTAATTTTAATTTCTTTCTTAACGTTCTTTGACATATTCATCAGTACAGATAAGGAAAACTGTCTTGTTAGCTTCATATATTTGAAATTACATAAAACAGGTACATATAGCAGTGGTGTACTGTTCTAACAAGTTCAGAAAGTTGAATCGTCGTTTGAAATTGGTACCGCAAACACGGTAATATAGTTCGGCCAAAAAAAAAAAAAAAAAAGAACCAGTGTTAATCTTTTTATATGATGTATTGTTTACATATTTTTGTATACAACGTTATCACATAGTCAGACAAATATTCTGTAAGTTAGAAAAAAAAGGTATTCAAAATTAAGTTCCATTTAAGGGATAGATACATGTTCAACGCAAGGATTTAGTCGAACCAAAACTTGTACTCTATCACCAATAGTGCGTATTTCTGGCAAAATTCCTATTGAAATACTAGGTTAAATAATTGAACAAACATATCTTTGAAAGAACTATCCAGTGTTGATTTGTTATTTTTTTAAGTTTTAACAGCATGTCAACCTTCTTTGAGGTACATTTTGAATTTAACATATTTTGATGTAGACATTTGTTGTGTAAATAATATTAGTACTATCACAATTATAGTTTATATTCAAAAGTTATGGATTGTAAAATACTATTTCTATAGAAAGTCATGTTAACTTTTTCTCTTTTGTTCAACTTTATTTCAATTATATAATTTGGTAACATTTGTCAACTCTCAAAATATTTTCAACTTTGTCATTTATTACACCCTAATAGATAAGGTGAAAATATTTTGAAAATAAATATAAAGACTTTCAGCAGTGTTTCAAATAACACGGTGAAGTGATAAATTAGATTTTCACAGTGTCATGATGAGATTACAATGTACAGATCAAAGAAGTATACGACGTAAATTCAATCGGAATACACAGAATGAACTTAAAGATTTTGTGTTAGAGAATGATCGACTTCATAGGTACTTTCAATAAAAGGAGCTGTAGGGTATGTGGCAATGAGACAACAACCTGAAAAAGCAAAAACATGTAAATGCAAAAGTCTTTAACAGTAGACATATGTCTATACAGCTGTGTCAAGCTCTAAACCCTTTCAATTGTTATTTCGGTCAGTATATTCAACATTACGTAAACCACATACAATCATACAATAACCAATCAGTTGGCCTGGGAACACATTCCTTGTGTGGACATAGCATTTGAAATTTGTTTTCTTCATGTGTTATGCCTCAAATAGCAGGTAGGGGTTGAAAATACACGGTAAACATGTTTTGGTCATTAATTTAAAGTAAAGTTGACAGTGATTTGGTCCAGTTGAAAAGGTAAAAATTAGTACGTCTGGAACTGTCAAACAGAATTCAGAACCCACTGAAAAATAAAATTGTCCAAATTTTGAAGTTTTCTATAATTTTGATATAATCTGTTCAAAAGGTAGAACACCACACTGCAAAAGTATTATTGAGAAAGCGCAAGTGCATTTTTTTGAATTTGTATTTATTGTCTTAGAGACATGCATCACGAAATAACTGTGTTCTCGGGTCAGTTAAGGTACAGCACTTAACTTTAAATAGCGGTATAATAAAAAAAAAAAACAAAAAAAAAAACAACTTTTAACAAATTATAATATATCAAAGAATGCTCACAGTGACTTGAAGCGAGCCCAATGTGCTTATACTTCTTACAAGATAGCATACCGCATTAATCTTGATATCATTAACTGTTCAAAATCTCAGAAACGGTATAATATTGTGTTTTACATTTGTTTTTATCATGTAGCGTATTGCCATACTTAAGATTTGAGTGCTTTCCTTTACAGACTGTTATTGTATGCTAATGTATGTACCTTTAGTTATTTCATTTAGCGAGCGTTAAGGGGGATGTTTGAACAAGCTACTTTAACCCAATGATAGAGTCGGGTGTCTGTCCCAAGCTAGAAACCTCGTCACAAGTTGTACTTTGTAAATGATATTGCAATGTGTTTTGGTTTAAAAGTGCAAAAAAATTGGTTGCGATGGCAGAGAATTCGTCCTTCGGGAAGGCTTAAAACACAAACAGGAAGATACTAAGATTGGACAGAATTTAACTCTACCTGTTATATGACTGATATATTGAATTACAACAAAATGTCAGGTTGTATATCAAAATATTATTAGAACATAACTATCTACGGCCTATTATTATAACAAAGGAATATTCAATATTATGGTGAAATTAATATTCTTTTTAACGTAATTGGTTAACGTTATTCTCCAAACAATTAGCAGTAACACTTCCTTTTAAAAATGCAAATCACTTACAAATGCTTCTATACATTATTATATTTTATAAAGCCAGCATGGCTTTTCCGTGGTTGTTTGCCGCGGTATATGTCATATTTCATGTCAGGTAAATATAGTTACGTTGGATAGTCCTTTGGTTTTATTACTTTTCTCTTATTTAAATGGAATAAGTAGCATAAATTGTAATTCTATTTAATAATTGTAGTGTCCAGGGCCGTGTCACCGAAGCTCTCTTAGGACTATGCAGTGTCTAAGAATGGTCTTAGGACACGTCTTAGTAAACGAAAGTCTTCTAAGATAAGATATGTCCTAAATTTGGTCCTAAAGTAAGAATATATACATAGGTGTCTTAGGATGGTCTTATGATAGTCCAAAAGTTACGATGTCCTAAGTCGAAACAAAAACAACAAATATGGCCTTCAGTCAGTATCTATCTTTATATTTATCTTTGTGTAGATACTATCCCGTGTCTTCTCCTTAATATTATTCCTAGCCGCATTTAATAGCTTGCTGATTAATGCTTATTTACTTCGGCAAGCATAATTTAATAATAATGATAATTTCCTTTATTTAAACAGGATAAACATATTTAGTCCAAAGACTTGTTTACAATAAGGTCCTGCATTATATATATTTATATTTCAACATAAGTTTAAAACTCAATAATAAAAATACTAATACAAATCAAACATTAAACTTTTATACTGTTATTAGAAATAAACAAAATATTTGTCAATACATGGGTTTTTTAAAGATTCAATTGTGTTACATTGTTTTAAAACTTGTAGACAAATTGTTCCATAAAATACTTCCAGATGTCAACAAGGAGCGTTTATAGTATTCAGTTTTAGTTTTGGAATAAAAGCATATACAAGTACTTTGTGTTGTTGTTCTTGAACTTATCTGATGCACATTAATAAATACATTGAGATATTCCAGATTCATTTGGTGAAGTACTTTAAGAACTAAAATTGCTTTAGTATATACAAAATAATCTGAAATGGGCATCCATCGCAGCTCTCCAAAAAGTATGTTTGACGATTCTATGTTATTTAGCTAATTCAAAATAGTTCTTATTTGAAGCTTAAAAGTTATATCAATATTAGCAACATTTTTTTGCACCTGACCAAATGGTACAACAGTAATTGAAATGCGGAAAACATTTGGATTCGGTTTCAGAAAAATTGGACTTCTTTTCTTACTTAGGCTGATTCAATACATGTAATGAAATGGAGTGGACATAAGGACAAAACCTGTTTATATAGCTAAAATTGCAGCACTATAATAGCCTATAACAAAGTTTTGTGACAATTTAGTTTAGTTGTTGTATGAAATATATTTATCACTTTTAATAGTATAAACATCTAATCATGTATGTATTAGTATTACGTTAAAACTTTATTTTACGTTCATTTTTTCATCATAAAAGATACAACCTCCCGCCCTTTACATATATATGAAATACATTAAAATATATTTTATTGAATTCTCTACATATTTATATTAATTTAATAAATGTGTTAGGATGGTCCTAGGACAATCCTAGTTAGGACTGTTCTAAGATAGCTTTGTTTTACATCTTAAGACATGTTTCAGTCACATCCTAAGAACATCCTAAATAATATCCTAAGACATATCTTAGGACATATCCTAGGATACTTCCATTGGCCCCAGAATTGTAAGTATAAAAGCGATTTCTGTCAAATAGGTTGTCAGCCGGTCATTTTCACGAAAGACGTTTAATAATCATATAATGTACCTTATAGTGTCCATTACCGAGAAAATAGTTTCATTCGTTCGAGTTATTTGTTTAAATACTAAAAGAATAATAGAAGTCTAAATGGAATTAAATTTTGGAACACTTTTAAAAGTTATAAACCCTAACTTTATATATGCCACAATTATCCTTCGGGTGTCTAAATTTCAAAAAAGGTGTTCTGTGATTCGCCATCTAACAAACACGGCATTTAAGACCATAAAAAGAAATTACGGGTTTAAACTCCTGTATGGTCTATTATCTTGAAAACAATTTGCTGGTAATAAGTTTTTGTAACTGAAATAGCCTGTAATTCAGTGGTTGTTGTTTGTTGCTGTGTATCATATTTGTTTTTTCGTTTATTGTTTTCAACATAAATCAGGCCGTTAGTTTTCTCGTTTAAATTGTTTTACATTTGTCATTTCGGAGCCTTTTATAGCTTGCTATGCTGGGTTTTGCTCATTGTTGATGGCCGTAAGATGACCTATTGTTGTTAACCTTCTATGTCATTTGGTCTCTGGTGGAGAGTTGTCTCATTGGCAATCATACCACATCTTCTTATTTTTACAATATCTATAAATAGGTTAAAATGACAGATCTCTTTTTGGATTTATTGCCCTTGAATAACTTTTCTCCCCAATTTTGTGTGTATATTTTTTAGCAAATTAGGATCTACAAATCATCAAAAGGCTGAAATATTCAGAACATGGTTGAAATTTTTGTCGAATCCTTAAATGAGTTATTGCACTTAAATGACGATTTCACCCATTTCTTTGTCTTTTGTCGAACTGTTGGAAATAGAGGAACATTGTAAATAACAAATATGATTAAAAAAGAAAGATCTACAAATAAGTCAACAGGAAAAAATCTTCGGCATAAACAGAAGTAGATACAGAAAAAGCTATTGAATTAATAATAAAAATGAAGCAAAATTATATCAACTTATAAGTCAACATGGCCGAAATTATCAGTTGACTCCACATAAGAGGTTTTATTCTGATGATTTTTTATGTTTTATTTGTGGACACTGTAGCATATTGTGCTTTAAATAAGAAAAATGATTAACACAATGAGATCTACATATGTCCACATGATCACAAACGTCAGTTGATATAGATAATTATAATCAGCAACAAATTATAAGCAAAATAAAATCTACACATACTGTTTTTTGCATGGTATCAATTTTACATAAAAATACCAGGAGAGAGATTCAGGCAACTTGGATTCTCTACATGCATTTTGCATAAGGTCGGTGTAAATCCTGAACTGTAAGTCATAGTGACCAACGATATCTAAATGTCCCCATACGGTTTCCCACAAAAACATGAGTCGATACAAAATGTTAAGCTTAAAATTTTCCCTGAATTTTGGCAATATTTAACTGTTATCAGTTGATTTTTAAAAAAGTCTCCTCTAAAGCTACAAGACGAAATTTTGGGCAATAGACGACCGATCCACATTTAATATTGATAAGGTGGCTAACATGGTCACATTTGAAATTCTATGGAACTATTTTTCCAATTGTTAACTTAACCTGCCAGGTATAATGTATGGCAGGTATTTTACAATCGATGTGCATTTTTTCTAATCTGATAATTTTATATAATCAGATGGTCAAGTAAAAAAAACTTCTCCTCTGCATGACTAAATTTTTTTTTAAATTTAAGGGAATCAATAAAAAAAATCAATCTTGAAACAACTTTGTCAGAAATTAAATCTTTTAAATTTACGGCTCAATTGGTCAATTTTATAACTATAATAGATAACAGGTAAGATAATATACTTAAAAAGTGTTGCGTTTATCAGTCATATTTTGAATGAAATGAAAAAGTGCTGACAGAGAATTTATATCCATAATCAAAGTCTTGATCAGAATGGCTAGAAGTTTCAGCGGGAAGATGAAAATGTTATTATCAATAAGATATGACACTAGACCAGCTTATTTAGTTAAATGAATAAATAGCTTATGACCAAACTCTTAATAATAGTGTTATGATTTCAAATAAAAAAATGTAATGTATTAATTAGAATGAAGAATAATTTCGATCACATGTTTACCTTTATTGGAATATGATTATAAATATTGAAAAAAACAAAAGTTTTGTGAAATTTCGATTAAACTGTTCTAGTGTTTTAAACAGAAATGAGGTACCCAAAGTATACGCAAATGCATAAACAACGCAAGACAAATACAAAGTGATGACGTTATTTCATTATAACATTGGTATAAGGAAGAAAGATTAAATTCCATAAGCCGGTAACACTTGACAAATTATATTTACTAAATCCAATTTCATATTTAAGTTTACAAATTGCTCTATATATCAGTAACAGATACCCATTGTTGCGTTTTCATATCCATTTACACTATGTTTAACGAGTGATTATATGATTAGCTCAAAAACTGTACTTTGAATAATTGTACCAGTATGTAATGTTTCCTTTTAAAATAAGTTATCTGCAGATTGCTAGACCATGCCTATTAGCGTCAACTCGATTTTGTTTTACAAAAAAAAAAAAAAAAATCAGGACTAGGTTTTTTTTTGTAGTTTGAAAATCATCCCTATTTGAAAAAAAATTCCGACACGACCAGACATGGCCAGAAGACCAAAAACATTCTAGACAATTACAAGAGCTATACTAACAAGGCAATCTACTACTTCTCCGAGTTGCTGTAAACAATGTGGACGAAATAATCGGTTATATAATTTAAAGCTGATATACCACCAAAGCTGTCAAACTAAGAAACAAAGGTTTCTTCCCGTCCAAGTTGACACAAAAATTTTGCTTTTTGGATCAACGGTACTCTCAGATGAGCAGAATAGTCATTTATTTAGTTTGGTGCAGAATTATATTATCAAAAGCAAACGTTTTAACCCTTGATGTTACTGCTTCACCATTCAATAGGAACCCAAGCATTTCACACTGTATACATTACAAAAAATCATGTTTATTTTTGTATTTGTTTTTCTTCTTCTTCTCTAATGTATTTTCTACTTTTCATTTTCATATATTTATTACAGAGCATGCCAGTATTTCTATTTATGTATTGTTCAATAAGTGTATTATTTGTGTAAAAGGAGACAGATTTGTAAAAGCAAATTTGCTGGTTTCTGAATCCTTAAATAAAAATTGTTTAAGCTAAGGAAAGGTTGTAACTCACCAATGCAAAGTTGAAATTGTTGACCGTATGTGGGTTTGGCTTTTCTTTGTAGGTCATTTGTAGTGATGTATCTTCGCAACTATTCAATCTTTTTTATATATATCATATGTCCTTGGTTTTCAAAGTTTTAGTTTTGTGCTTTCCTGATAAAGGTAAATCCAGAAAAGCGCTTCGGGCGCACAAAGCTTACTAATTGTTATTTACATTATCTTTTTATCTATTAATCGATTGTAAAATTGTTATTATGTTTTTTTTAAATCTTGTTAATGAACATTCGTGATATTTAGAATTTCAGAGGCAGGAATTTGTTACTCGTCGTATGTATGCAGCCATGTAAGGTATCATTCATCAAGATACTATGCCCAGTGCGGATGGTACAATTGGGATAGATGTACACGCCACAGGTATGAACATTATTCGAAAATTTACTTTTATTATTAAAAAAACCTGGAACTATTTAATATAGTGCTTATACTGTTCGGTTCCAAGTTCAGATTTCGAAATGTCAATGCGGTAACCATAAAAAGTAAATAAGAAAATAACAGATTGCAGCTTTACGTCGATTCGTAAATATCATAGTATGCTCAGACCGATAACAGAAGAAACTTTGCTTTGTACACTGAAATGGATTTTGCTAGCTCAAAGGTAACGGTCCGCAGAAAGACATTTTGTGTAAATGTTTATTGACATGTATGTTGACATCTTGATATCTTTTGTTTTATTCTCTTGTTGGGTTGCTGTCTCATTGACGTATACTCCATATCTTCCTTTAATTCAGGTATCAGTGTACTCGGACACAGTTCTAACTCTGAGCTTTTGCTTTATGCATATCAATTTTATACATATTAGTTTCATTCATGTGGGAACTTACCACGCGAAAGCGAAGAGAGCACTCTATCAAGAGACTACCAATATTTTTATTGAAAAAAAAACCAGTGTGACTATCATATGCCAACAAAAGCGAAACAAGAAGAAAGGAAAAACTCAAAAAATCACACCTGGTGTACTGTCCCTTAAATGAGTTGGAATGGTGACATTTTGCTTCTATAAAATATGCAAAATAGCTTCTTATTATTTGTTAAGTGTACATGTATAAAAACTCTTTATTATTCGAATTTCAGAAACTATTATCATCTTTCTGATATCGATCCTGCGAGTGAAAAAAATAAAAGGGAAATTGGCCATATCTCTTTTTGTGAATTTTACACTCATCTTTTAATATACACGAGTTTCTTATTGTGGAATATTTTCTCATATTAATGTTTTGATTTTTATATTTCCTGTATCAAAAAAGACTACACCAAACATTCGAAGGTTGACAATATTTAACGAGTAAACTAAAACAAATTTATTCACGAAAGCGCGTATCCAATATTTTTCGATGTTTAAAATCTTATCTTGAATTAGTGACTCTGTTTATTAAATAATTATTGACTTTTCATGTAAATTGCACGGAACTATTTTCAAAATAAATTCACTGGGGAATCACGAGATTTCATTACAATCTATTTTATTAAAAATAATGTTTTTTATAGTTTATTTGTGTATTTTGCACATCTTTGTCAGTAAAACAATATTTCTATTATTTTGTACTTATTTCTTTCAATTTGTACAGGACGAGCAGCACAACCTATTACGGTACTTGCTATAATTCGTTTTGTTGCTCCGGTTATACTGGATCGTCTTGTGCACAAGGTAAGAAATAGAACACTCTGCATGCTTGAGTAACGGACATTTTAATTACTATATCATCATCAACTCTTAAATCTTGTGTATGTTATTAAGTAACTGAAGATGTATGATTTATTTATTGCAATGACCACTTTCCTTTGTTAACAATTTTTGAAAAAAAGTCTATGAATATATAGAATGTATGTAAAAAGCGGCGACAAATATGAATCTTCTTCTCTTTCAATTGCGTTTTCCCGAAAATCCGTCCACAGAATGTTGATTAAAAATGATATGTTTTGCATTTAACATTTCAATTCAATGATATGAAAAAATAAGGGGTCACCGGATTTTTTGTTTTTCATCAGTAGAAATCAATTAGTCTTGATTAATAGCCTGAAATGAGGGTCAACACGACAAAAATAAAAGTTACGTCTTGACGGCCTTACGCAACAATATCTCCCCATTCATATACATCTTCCATTAAAAATGATTTAGACAGCAAAAACGAATTTGTTGATCCCATAATATTAACACACCATTTATACACAATTATGTGCAGGGATTTTCGAGAAATAGAAATTTCAAGTGAGAAAATAGATATTTTTCGACGCTTTTATAAATCTTCATTAATTTTGACATTCCATACTTAGCACAATGTTTGCGGATTAAATCGGCATTCATTCGGTACTCAATATATACTTTTAAACTTTTTTGGGAAATACTCACTTGTTTAAACTATTCCTTTAAAAATGTTCTGTGAGGCCTTTGAATTTGAAAAGTGATCAGTTGAGTTCTTTTTTTTTACCATGTCTTTATTGTGTTTTTGTGCCGTAGTTTTCAAATATATGGAAAAATATATATGGTATATGAAAATAAGAAGATGTGGTAGGATTGCCATGATACAACTCTCTACCAGAGACCAAATGACGTATAAGGTTAGCAATTGTTTGTTCCTTTCACACCTTAGTGCAACTCATTCATCATAATAATTTTTTTAACCATTGTATATTTTGAAGGAAAAAAACACTCACATACCTATGTATAAGTTTATGAATCATATGTATGAACGATCAAAGTGTAGTCCCTGTTTTTTTATACAGCAATATGTTATGGGACTACTTCTTGCCCAAACGGAGGAACCTGCTCATCACCAAACGCTTGTGTATGTGCCCCGGGATTTGGAGGATCACAATGCTCAGGTAAATATTCCAGTCAACAACAGAAACTATAGACGATACACGATATATTTGAAAGAATTCTAAGCGCTTAATTTTATCTTAAAACAAGATATACTGGTGAATATGCATCAATCTCAAAATCAGCGCCCATTTTTGCATCACTTGGTGAGTATAGATTGTTGATTAATTGTTGTTTTCTAAACGTCCAGTGTCAAACATTACAGGGATGTTCAGGACGAGAACTAATTACCAATAAACACAATAGGTAGGTTCTGCAAGGTATCGGTCGACCGAGATGAAGGGCCGGAAATTCGGACTGCCAATGGGAAATGAGGTCAAATAAGATTGGAACTGAAATTTTGCCTTGCAACAGTTCACCTACGAATCCCTCATTATATAATTGACAACTAACAGGGAGAAATAATGTACTATGGTATGGGGTGTGAAATAACTTATTGCCTTAAGTTGTACACTTGTTAGTATTTCATTGATGCTTTACCTATGTATTTATAGATATTAATGAATGTCAGACAGGAACAGATAACTGCCAGCAGAATTGTATTAATACGCATGGATCATTTAAATGCTCTTGTGAATCTGGATATACAATGAACAGCGATGGTGCAACATGTACAGGTACAGGATGTATTATAAATACTTACTTTTATCGTGTTGACACGGTAATAAGTCTTGGTGATATCAGAGAGGACAAATATAAAGAGGACAGGATTGTTGTTACGAAGTTCGAAACGCGCGTCTGGCGTACAAATTGTTTACCCTGGTATCTATGATGACTTTATTTACGACAATTGGAATTTCCGTCGTAATCTGTGAAACAGATATTCTATAACGGTCAAAAACAACTCGTGGTGGCGTCCGTAAAATGTAAGTAGATTTTTAATACTCTACTACTCGAAAATGATTTGTTGTTTCAAATGTGATTCAAGCATCACTGGTTGTTCGTGTGTAGACGAAATGAGCGTTAGCTGGCGTCCTACATTATAAGCCTAGTATCTGTTGAATCTTCATCAGAGACAAATTTATTTGAAAAGGATGTTACCGATAGAAATATTTTTTAGGAAAACTGATTAACTTGTGACAATTGATATAGTTGATTAATTGTTGGTGTTTAAAGCCACTTTCAGCACTCTTGACTGTATCATGGTGGCTAGTTGTTATTGGTGGTGGAAGCATGAGTACCCGGCGAGAACCACCAACTCTCGGTAGGAATACTGGCATTCCTCGTCAATTGAGATAGCAGTCGAATGCATCTACCACGAGCGTGGTTCAAACTCACAACCTCAGTGTTGATATTCTAATGATTACTATAGATGAACTATTTAGATCACACGGCAACGAAGTCCCCAAATAGTTGAATTGGAGACTATAATAGTTTAAATTTTATCAAAGTTCGTCAATCCATCTAAAATATAAAAAATGCAATTAAAAAAAAATAATGTGAGAGGAAATTGCAAAAACTTCAAATAGAGCGGTACGGGGTAATCGTTTCTTTCTATGCTTGCATCTGCTGCCATGCAAATTCACAAGCAGGTAAAATGTCACAATCGGTATAGTTACAGATCAGACGACTAGTATGGTATTATTTTACCTCCTATACATTTCTAGGAATATGATTGGTGAAAAGCAACCGCGTGGAGACCGTGTATATTTCATATGGGGTTGGTAGGCGTGGTTTATTTCAATACAGGGTTAGTAATGGTGTTACGTTCCTTTGTAAAAATAACACGTTGTTGAGAAAAAATCTGATTCAACAGACGATTTTGATGATGAACGATTGAAGTAAATTCATAAAACACATTTAAAGCTAAAGTTGTTATTGTTTTTGTATAGACTAATGGATGTAGGTTCTTAATACTAAGTTTTGAAGACTTGATCACTTTGATCGCCAACAAGTCTAAATATCACATGTTAAGATAGTCGGTAAGATAAATTCGTTACAAAGTGCGCTAGTGACCTAATACGATAAATATTGGGTCAGTAAATTATTGAGCTTCGCTCTCACCCCATATGGAATTTACTGACCCCACATATGTCGTATTAGGTCACTAGCACACTATGTAACTAATATTATAAAGATCTAAGATGGGGAATACATGTCTGTAATGAGTTGAGGCAGACATATCGTATCGGACAAACAATTCACGATGATGACTGTAAAACTAACGTAGCGTCGATTCCAATCATTTTTTCCTCATAACTCTATTGAGTCAGTTCTGTTTTGTCAGGAGAACACGCTTGTTGATGAAGTCCGTATGAAGTGAAGATGCACGCGTAAGTTATCAATTGAGATATGTAAATGTCATACGATGAAACAGATGATATGTTACTGCTGAGAAAAGAGAAGTTGACAATGGGGAAACCTATTTCGTCACGTTTGTCAGAAAACCTTATAATAACTTAAAGAATTAACGCAGGGAAATATAACTGAAGACGTCTTAAGAATTTATCAATTATGTTGGGGAACTCATAACATTGTTTTGAATAAGTACTGTAAGGTTCTGCAATAGTAATTTTTAAAAACAATAATACCTTTTTTTGTCATCGTAAATTTTATTTTTATTTTCATTTTTATCTTTATATTTATGAATTCTTCGGATCTCTTTTAGTCATATTTCTTTCCCTATCCCATCTTTCTTTCCCCAAATTTATAATAAAAAAGGCAAGGATTCGAAAAGAAATGCCATTAACCGATGAGGAAATTAGTTGTTTCATACAGGTACGTCCGGCTTATGACAATGACGGTATCTGTATAAGGAAAAGGCACGCTTTTCGAACTTCAGCGTGGATTCCTTGCTTTGGATTACCGGTCATCATTTACTGCAGTTGCTCCTCGTTTTGGATGTATTATTTTGCAGACTTGTTGTAGAAGATAAAGTCTAGTCATTAGATAAAAATATGTTCTTGCTTTTTATAGATATAGATGAATGTCTCGACGCTAATGGTGGCTGTAGTGAGTATTGTAGGAATCTAAATGGATCATATGAATGTTACTGCAAAGAGGGATTGCATTTATCAAGTGACAACAAAACATGCATAGGTAAAGTCACATATCAAATGATTTGCAATGTACATCATATGCCAAAATTTGAAGTACTCTGCTAATTTGCATAGCGGCAATAATGCCGTATCATGACGACATCCATTACAAAAGGATTATACATGCCCTAAAATAAATATGCAAGTATCTAATACCTAAGGCACATTAATAATTTGTCCGCATATATGTGATTTGTACATGTTTTTTGCCTTTTGTTCGTGTATAAATTAACATGTCTAAAAATAAAAAGAGTAAAGGAGATAAAAATGCAATAAAAAATAAGTAAGTATGAGAAATGTCTAAAAATAAAAAGTGTAAAGGAAATAAAAATGCAATAAAAAGTAAGTATGATACATTAAAATTTTGTCATATCTGTGCATTTTAAAGCTGAATACGGTATGGGTTTGCTAAATTTTCAAGACCATACGGGAATCAATTAATATTTGCTCACATTCGCAAGGCGGTGGATAGTAGTTACTTGTGAATAACTGATATGCGTGCCTGAACGAAACAACTGTCAGATACTCAAAGATGATGATTCGTTTTTATATCTGAAGTATATTTCCAATCTCCTTTTTAGTTTTTATGTTAGAATTTACTCTTCTGATCGCTGACACGCTTGGTTACCAAATTTCATTCACTCCCTAAAACGCTTTGTATGCATTAAAATCACAGTAAAAGCGTACCATTTGTATTCTTTGGTACAGATATTGACGAATGTTCCTCTAACAATGGTGGATGTGACCAAGTTTGCAAAAATGACCATGCTGTTTTTCGATGTGAATGTTATCAAGGATTTGATCTTGATGAAAATGGAAAATCATGTAATGGTATGTAATATCGATGTTATTGGAATAAAATAGAACTTAATGATTATCAATTATTTGAAGTCCTATCATGTAACATATGTTTTGGAAAATTTCCGTACGAGCTTTCCGTTTTATATATTTATATTGTATTATAATCTTAAGAGATTTACTCTCTTGTACAATATCATTTCTATTGTCTTATAAAATTAATTTTCATATAAAACAATAGATTAAATACAATTACGCATGGTGTGTGAAAGATTACTTACATGTTATAAGAAACTAATAGAGTTGATATTAATGATAACAGTAAAGTAAATGTTTTAAACATGTAAAAGAATTAGAAAAAATATCAATAAAGATCATAGCAAAATTTTAATTAAGCGACCGCAATTTATAAACAGATAAAAACTATATATTAAAAAGAAAGAAATATAATGCAAGAAAATGAGAAGAAAAATCCCCTTTCTGATTACATTATCATAAGAATTTTTCCCAAAGTAGCAGTCCACATGAAATCATATCACCTTAACCAAACACATTATTCTGACTCCGTAACCATTTCAGGAATTTAAAATCAAATGTATATATAACTAAACAATAAACAACAGGCATACAGGTGGGAGATTAAGCTAGCTATTAAAACAGGACGAACCAAACATTTCTTTGTAAAATGCCTGTTCCAAGTCAGGAATATGACAGTTATTTTTCACTCGTTTCCTTGGCCAATACGTTGATTTTGTCAGTTTTTATGGACTTCTCCTTTTTTAGCTCACCTGACCCAATGGGCCAAGTGAGCTTTTCTCATTACTTGGCGTCCGTCGTCCGTTGTCGTCTGTCGTCCGTCGTCGTCCGTTAACTTTTATAAAAATCTTCTTCTCTGAAACTACTGGGCCAAATTTAATCAAACTTGGCCACAATCATCATTGGGGTATCTAGTTTAAAAATTGTGTGCGATGACCCCGCCTGCCAACCAAGATGGCCGAAATGGCTAAAAATAGAACATAGGGGTAAAATGCAAGTTTTGTCTATTATTTTGAAAACTGTTATAATATAGAGAAAATCTGACACAAGCAATTATGTTCAGAATGTTGAGCTCTACCAATTGTCTATTTACGTCAAAACTGTCAGACGACTTTTTATAGGAGTTATTGCCCTTAGATGACAAATTTTACCATTTTTTTCATTTTTGCCTAATATCTTGAAAACTATAATAGATAGAGAGAAACTTTAAATTGCAAAAACGATCAGCAAAACAAGATCTACAAATAAGTTTGATCTTTGAAATCGTCAATCGACTCCTTATTAGAGTTATTGCCCTTTGATGAAGATTTTTACCATTTTTTTGCGTTTTTGCCTTATATCTTAAAAATAATAAGAGATAGATAGAAACTGAAATCAGCAAACATGATCAGCAAGACAAGATCTACAATTAAGACAATATAGAGGTAATCGTCCGACATCTCCTTATTGGAGTTATTGCCCTTTAATGACGATTTTTACCATTTATTTTGCGTTTTGACTTATATGATAAGAATTATAACAGGTAAATAGACACTTTAAATCACAAAAATGATCAGCAAGGCAAGATCTACTAACAAGTCAAATGTGGCTGATATAGTATGTAGACTGCAACTCCCTCTAAATGAGGTTTATTTTGTTACCCACTTTTGTGTTTGGAACAAAAAATAAAGAAGATAGAGAGAAACTAAACAGACTAAATGATCAGCAATACAGGTCAACAAAACAGAGAATTTTGTCATGAATTCTATTCTCGTCTACAATTTTGGAGAGTGTCCTTTGTTGAAAAGGCAAGGTGAGCGACACAGACTCTTTAGACCCTCTAGTTTTAATTTACTATGCAGTTCTATATTTTTGGTATTCTTTTTTTTTTTTTTTGTATTACAGGAAAACATGTGCTAATGTAGTAATTTGTATTGTTTTAGATAACAATGAATGCCTTGGATCTAATAAATGTTCCCAGTCATGTAATAATACCATAGGATCATATGTCTGTAGTTGTGACCCAGAATATCAACTAGAGAGTGACGGATTCTCATGCACGGGTAGGTGTTCTTCTAATTAATATCATCAGGTATATTTTTTATTGCAACTAGAAGTACAGTGAGCAGAGCTCGCAAATTGATACTCTCGTTCCCTATACCCACTTGACACACAGAAGGTAAGAACATGTTTTTTTTTGTTGGAACCCTTAAAATCCTACTAAAGAAAATTTAAAAACAAAGTATCAAAGCTTACTTCTATATAATAATACGCTTCTTCATCCTGTACCTGTGTTATCTGCAAAAGTTTGAAATCTATTCTCTAGTTTATTGGGAGGAGTTGTGAATGGGGATGTTATAATCAACATATGAAAGGACCAAGTTCATGTTTTTGTATGGGCAACCCCAAAAATAATTCTGATCAAAAGTAAAATAGGTATACAATATCATTATGTTAAAAAGAATCTGTAAAAACTTGATGAAAATGCATTCACGTGTTTAAGAGGAGTTGCGGATAAGACAACTGTCCACCAGAGACAAATTATCGCAGATCTTAGAACTATATGTCACCGTACGGGTTTTAACACTGAGAAAAACAATACTACATAGCAATCATGCCAATTTCTTAATAAGCCCCTGGGTCTAAAGAATTGTGAATAAATAACATTGTGAACCCAACCAAATGTTCGGGTGAGAGCTTTCTTGATTGAGGTAAACCCACAGAAGCGCTTCTGAAGGTCAATATTGTTAAACGTTCATTTTATTATCAACGATGTGCTAATCAACATCAAATTCCAAGAACAAGAACCTACAATGACTAAGCTTCCAATTCGGAAAGGCAGATATATTTTGTAACGAGTTTTGTACAAAATATCGACACATGAAGATGATTCACTAGTGCAGAATATCTCCAACATTTGTGAAAAAAATTGCCTTTTAATATCTTTTTCAGATATTGATGACTGCCTTGGGATAGAATGCTTCAATAATGGAAGATGTGTTGATTTTCCAGGATCCTACACCTGTAAATGTGATGAAGGATTCGAAGGAGAGCATTGTGAATTTGGTCTGTTGTACAATTTTTAAGATTAAAATATATTTTCGTCACATCACAAATTATCCCCGTAAGAATTAACAGAATGACTTGCTATTACCCAGCTGTATGACAGTTATGAGAAACACGTGAACACTCTTCGGATCTGACAGACATCTACTATCTGTTTTATGGATCATTTGAATTCAATACAATAAGTTGAATGGATAATTATTTTTTTATTGAAATAAGGATTGTTAAATATAGATTTTACCACTGTATCGAGTGTAATACGATATTTATCCACCCGAGACAGTTTAATTTTCAAATTTAAAATTTAACTGTCGAGAGTAGATAAATATCCCATTGCACAAGATTTCGTGGTGGAATGATTTTTAAACGATATGCAGATTAACTCAACCTTTCTTTTGAATGATCTGCAAAAAGATGTGTTCTTTCTATGTGACGTCATCAGACATGGACGCCTTTTACATGACGTCACAATAGGAAATTCAGAGGAAAGCAAGAAAATGTGACGTCATAATCGAATTTTGACAAATGAAAAACTGAAATCAAATGAATCACACGTTGATTAAATAAAATTAATCAACCGATCAGGAAAATGATAACTCGTGTAAGAATTAGAGAAATTATTAAAGCAAACGCCAACAATGTTCACTATATATATTACGGATGTATATAATTCTGTCTTCTAGATAATTGATAAATAATTCTTAAATTTGATCGTTCTTTGTAGATGTAAATGAGTGTTTATACTTAAATGGAGGATGTCAAGATCAATGTTTGAATACAAATGGATCATTCCAATGTCAATGTAGAGATAATACAGTTTTAGAAGAGAATGGTGTTTCCTGCAGAGGTTAGATTATATTGTAATTCCTATTATATAAAATGCTTGCCCTATGAAGTAAGAAACAGAATAAAAGATTAATCCGTCATTGTTAATCCAAAATATGGATTTTCGCTGGCTCGTGTTATTTATTCTATAATTTTGTTAAGTAGTTTACTCATATTGAATGTATTGATTTTGCAGGTGACAGCAGTCAACCAACTATATTTCAAACGTATAAAATTACTCAAAGACTACTTCCTCGAGGATGTGCCTTTACAACTCTGATGTCATGTCAGGGAACTGGGAATGGATTGGAAATTAAACTGTCATCAACCGATTCGTGGTATCGATTGAATACAAATATCAGCATTCAATACACTTATGGCATTGTTTTTGCCGAAGTTGACAATTTTTCTATTCCAGTTTCACTGTCAGGGTTGATTGTAGTGATAAAAACCGGAAAATTTGAACTACTAACTGGATCTGTTCAATATCAGGAAACAGACGGAACAGAAATTTCCGACATGCATGACGAGAATTGTATGTTTTTCAGTACAACTCCTAAAGACATTTACGACTTTGTCTCGTCTGGATCGTTCCTAGGTACAGTATTTGAAAGTCTAAAAAACAAAATCCCATCGTGGTTACAGTTTTCGAAATCAGGAGTTGGTTTACTTTCCGTTACCGATCTCAAAACAAATGTTGTGTACGGCAACAGTATAGACACGATTCATGAATGCACTGGTGCCCCACTATTCAATGATCGCTTATACAGTGTTTTTGTATTTGGAACTGATATGGCTATTAATATATATGGTAACCGGATACGTGTTCCAGGTCCTCTTCAAGGCAATAAGTTCTGTGTTATTGTCGACATCTGTCAGAATACTGGTGGCACAGTTTTCCTAATGCTTCCACAAGAATCCCGTAATCTGTTGGATGATGTAGAAATGTTGAAAGATATGACAAACAATGGACTACGATTTAGACCAAGAGGGATTGGACTGTCACTTCTACAGGGTGTTAATGTTCACTACAAAACTTCTCAACTGGAACTTTGGAATGGTGATGAACTTTTTCAGTACAGGTATATAAAACTATCATCTTAACAATTTACAAATATGTGCATCTCAAATCATTTTACATTAGTACATATAATTAATGCTTATGTAGAACACGCTTTACATGTATATCTTTTCCTATTTTTATAACTTTTACTTACAGATATGATGTAGTGTATTGTTTTTGCAGTCCTTGTTATTACGTTCCCAGTAGCGTCGGTTAAGTTGCTATTTCTTTTTGATTCAAGGAAATACGGTGCGTCTGTCAGTAAGACAACAGTTTAAAGACATTGGCATACACACACCATCTAGTGACAAAATGCAGTTTGGATATGTTCTAACCTCTCCTGTCAGGAGAAATGTTCTATAAAAGTCCAACTGAAAAATTTATAACAGTCTTTGATAGAATCTACTAGTATGACAAACTTGATGATTTCGACTTTCCAATTGGTCACTTCAAATTTCGCAGCAGTAACATAGTCTCTGCTCCGTTGGATAGCGTTTACATATCTCGTTAATACAATACGCTCGTGCATGTTCACTCTGTTCGGACTTCGTTCACAGGTCTTTATTATAGGATCTAAACATAATTCAACATGAACATCTCCGAAAGGTGATATCTCATGGTCTTAAGTTTAGAGAACCGCAACACATCAACTGGAACAATAACTTCAAAATAATTATGGATTCCATTGAGGACTACGCCAGAGCATGGGCTAAACGAGAAGATGAACTGGACACTTTTGAAAAACTGTTTGAATGATCGACCAAAGTCTGTTTTCAGAGACAAAGAGACCGTGAAATGTCTATCATCTCTTCACGATAAGTATGTTGTTGTTTCTGCGGACAAAGCTTCAAATAATATTATCTTTGTATGTAAGTCGTACTACTACGAGTGTCTTGTAAAAGAATTAGGAATAAATGATAAAATACAAAAACATATCATTTGACAAGGATGAGATTTTGGCGAATCATAAGTCCTTCATGGCTTCAATGAACATTACATTGAACAGCAAATCGGATGACTTACCTGGTTTGTATTGGATACCTAAGCTTCACAAAATTTCGTACAAACAGTGGTACATTGCCGGCTCTTCTGCATGTTCGACGAAAGAATTGTCCATTAGATTGACAAAAAGTCTGTCCGCAGTGAAAGAGGGTCTTCAGAAATACTGTGAAACGGTTTACTCGTGTAGTGGTATTAACGATATGTGGATTCTAAAAAACTCTTAAGAACTTCTGGATAATTTTAAATCTCGATCTTTTTCTGAATTTAGTTTTATCAAAACTTTTGATTTTTCAACCCTGTATACCACCATTCCACATGTGAAATTGAAAAATCGTCTAAAAGAAATAATCCACAATCTTTTTCAACATAAAAATGGTAGCATACGCTATAAATTTATTACTTTGGGATACCATACGGCATATTTTGTAGATAGTGAACAAAAAGGTAAAACATACTACACAGAGGAACAAGTGATCAGTATGCTGGAGTTTCTTATTGACAACATATTTGTTGAATTTGGAGGTAGACTTTTTCAACAAATTGTCGGCATTCCTATGGGAACGAACTGTGCGCCTCTCCTTGCCGACCTCTTCTTATTTTCATATGAGTCGGAGTTCCTTCAGACACTTGTCAAAAACAAGAAGATCAAAGAAGAGGGATCATTTGATTTCACATTCAGATATATTGATGATGTTCTTTCCATTAACAATCCAAACTTTTCTGATTGGGTTCCATTAATATATCCTCCAGAACTAGAAATTAAAGAAACAACAGACACGGCTTCCTCCGCCTCATATTTAGACTTATACCTCGAATTTGACATACGCGGTCATCTCAGTACCAGAATCTATGACAAACGAGACGATTTTAATTTTGAAATTATCAATTTCCCCCATCTTAGTAGCAATATATCAACTTCACCTGTTTATGGGATATATATTTCCTAACTTTTTCGGTATTCAAGAGCTTGCAGCTGCTACTCAGACTTTGTAAAACGTCAACAGTGTCTATGCAGAAAATTGATGAAACAGGGGTATGCCAAAGAACGTCTCGTCCTTTTTCTAAAAAAGATCATCGGAAGGTACCAAGACCATGTTGATAAATATTCCGTATCAACTTCACAAATAATACACGATGGTCTTGAAGTATAGATTCTGGGTACTGACGTTATTTATCATCTTAATAACGTGTTATATTATTCCTTTATTTGTCTTTGTGAATATAACTTTTACTGTTTAGTCTATTTTTGGTCCTATACATTTGACGTGGCTCGGTACTTATACATCCCGTCATTGTGTTATTGTGCTATGGTAAATTTTTGTATTCTTGTCTTTCATTTTTGCTAATGTGCTTTGTCTATATGCCTTTTTGTGTCTCTTTGTTGAAATATTTGTTTGTTTTTATAGTAATTAAGATTATAACACAATGTTGACTGCTATACCCCTATTTTTGACATTTTTACCTATTATGTCTGTTTGTTTTGTTCAAACATCGTTGTCAATATAATGGAATTTTATGCGACTGTAATACAAGTGAGAGGTTTAGCTAGCTATTAAACCAGGTTTAATCCACCATTTTCTACATAAGAAAATGCCAGTACCAAGTCAGGCATATGACAGTTGTTATCCATTCTGTTGATGTGTTTGAGCTTTTGATTTTGCCATTTGATTAGGGACTTTCCGTTTTGAATTTTCCTCGGAGTTCGGTATTTTTGTTATTTTCTTTTTGATATCGTTTGACTGATAGACTAAACTGCAAAAGAAGATGATGGTATAATTAGAATCATTTCGTTACAAACAATAACTACATAATCAAATATCAAAGACTACGGGAAACAATGCAGGTGTACCAATACAAAATTGACCTGCCATAACATTCATGTCCTTTTTTTACTTCATGAACGATGATGAATAGGTTATACATATACTCTCGCATTTATAAAAATAATGCAGCGAAATTTGGTCAAGGAATAAAGTATTTTGCACGATTGGATTTGGGTTTACCTCCATGTGTTAATCATTTTCATTTTAGGATATTTCAGTCTGCAAATTTATGGCTCGGAACAGATATTGAGTATAAATTAGAAAGTGAATACTTCAACTTAGAAGTAACAGGACAAACAGACGTTTTCTTTGCAATTCCAAGTATCTCTAGTGTGAGTTATTCTTTAAACATAAATATATATCACTTTCTCTAATATTTAGAAACTGATTTTAGAAAGGTTTATGTATAGTTATTAACGACATGTTAAAATATATTTGAACAATGTTAACGATGTGGACACGATAAATGTTCCCGGTGGAGACGGTATGGTAATATTATCTTCCTATACCCAGACATAGATTACTTCATCGTATTTAGAACAACTTTTCGAAATATTTTGTGTTCAATGCTCTTTAACTTGTAATTTGATTTGGCCTTCCAAATGTTTTGATTCAATTGTCACTGATGAGTCCTATACAGACTAACAAGCGTCAGGTGTACAAATTATAAACCTGGTATCTTTTATGGGCTTTTACTGTTCTGTTTTATCCCTTTTTATCCTATAGCTCATAAAGTTTTTACATATTTACATGTCTCTGGCTTTCAAATGTTAAGCTTTTTGCGTTTCTGATGAATTCCAATCCAGCGCTATAGACGCACAAAATTAGTAAAGTGTTATTCTATTGACTTGGCGCACCTTCAAAATAGGACTAACCTTTACCCTGACTTCTTTATTTTCCCGCCCGTAAATGTACTTTAACAAACGGCGAAAAGTCATAATAACAATTTAGTTTTTTCTAACCCAGTGCATAGTTGGTCATAGATACTTTAACCCAACTTACTTGAACTTCTGTTTTCTATTGCTTTTTTATTGATTTAACCTTCGAACAAATGATTTGATAAAGTGTAAATAATAAGTGTGATGTAGACAAAACATGCTTCTTGCGTACATGATTATAAATCTGGCATATTTGCTAAGTTTTTACATCAATACCTTCTTTGTTTTAGCTGTTTTTGGATTTATTTATTGAAGAATGGAATGGTCTTATACAATTCAAAGATTTCACTGCTACACCTACATTACATGTTCCAATGTTTGGAAAAGTGATTGAAATTACATTTGATGGCATGGTAATGGCTAGTTTAGATGTATACTTATCAATAGGGGGTAAGTGTTTGCATTAAACATACGCACCAATGATTTTTCATGCCATCCGTACAAATTTAATTTTGATCTGATCAATATTTGACGTTACGATTAAAACAGTCATAACAGAGGAATCAGGAGAAACCAGTGTTGCCATTGGTTGTTCACTGTAAATCTTGCCTTTCACATGAATTTTCAGATATTTGCTATTTACAGTTATTCTGCTCTGCTTATATAGTTTTTTTCATCAAGCTGCCATTCTAATAGCTCGTTTAGGTGTAAAACAGGAATATTTTATCGCAGATATGCGGACAGTTATATTCTCAACTCTGTACATGTATTTTCGTTACTGATGAGTCTTTTGTAGACGAAACGCGCGTCTGGTGTACAAAATTTTAATCCTGGTATCTATGATAAGTTTTTTCATACTTACTAAAAACAAAGGCGGATGATACCAGGTGGGATATAAGTCGAATTAAAACTTACAACGCCACAGCAATAAACCAAAAAACAAACAAATCTACAAAACACTTAAAAACATGAACCCACTAATTACTGGAGGAAATCTCGAGGTTACATATTAGTAGATTAAGCCTTGTTAAAGCATGGTTCAATTTTAGTTGTATCTTTTTAACAATTAGGTTTAGATGACAGAATGTTGTGTGGAAACGGGGCTAACCCACCTGGTGTATTTGTAACTTTCTTTCTGGATGTCAATCCTTTTAGAAATATACCTATAGTTGGTGACTGGGTTTTTAGAGCTGGTTTTCGAGTTCGTGCGTTTGTTACAACAGAAGAAAGACTATCAGCTGAAACACAGATAGATATTGTCAACGACATTTTACAAATGAAAAATATGGTTGAAAAATATAGAATTCTGATCAACGCCTTTTGGAATAATATTATCGGTATCATTTCCGGCACTTTAGAAGATGCGATGAGTCAAATATTGACCTCAATTGCAGAACTTGAAGCAATACTTACCAAAAGGTTGGCCGGCATGTCTGACTTGCAGAATGTTCTAAGCGATGTCAAACAATTGTGGAAAAGGTATATAGCATTACAAGAACACACAAATGTTTTACAAGATGAATTGGAGTTTCACACAGGAGATTTTGCTGCAAACTTATCTCAATTAATCAAGTCCGAAACTAAGAGAATTGGACGTAATATCGATGTAACTATATCTAAAATTACCACGAAGGTCTCGTCATTGCTTGGGGGATATACTGGGTTGGGTGTACAGTTCACTGGTTTTGTAAGTTTATTTTCACTGGATTTTAGTACAATGAAAATAGAATTGGTCATTTCTGCAGACGGTCTAGGGCAGTGTAGCAAATTTAGAAAGGTTTATGAACTTTTACAAGGCGAGTCTGCCTTTCGAGTACTTGCAAGTACCAGTATTCCAATCAAACTTGGATACTTTTTGTCGTTAAATAAACATCGGTCCTTAAGTATTGCAATAGGAGATGGCAAGTTTGTTGCACATGCCCAGATGGGTGTTTCAATTCTTGGAATGAAGGCGTCTGGTGATCTTTTAATCAGTAACAATGGATTGTTTATCACCATAGAGGGAAATATTTGGGATATATTTGTTGCAAGGGTAGACATGTCAGTCGAATTAGGACGGAAATGGCACGATTTAACATTTACAGTGAAGGGGAAACTGTTGGCAGCGTCAGAAGGACAGAGTACCATATCAGGAAGAGATTCTGATTTTCAGGGTAGTTATCTAGATGGTTTAAGATTGTTTGCACGGAAAATTGCTGAAGAAGCCAACAAAAGACTAACCTCAGCTCAAAATGGCTTAACCATGGCTCAGTCGGCACTGACATATGCTCAAGCAAAGATTAGTAATGCTCAAGATAATGTCAGAAAATTTCACTCCAAATTTGATGATGCAATCAACACGCTTGAAGTCGCTAAAAGAAAAGTTGATGAAGCTAAAGTTCCTTTTGAAAATGCACTTCAAACGTTACGTAATGCTCAGAGGAATGTCGATAACTTATGTCGGATAAGGGATTGCCCTTGGTTGTGTATCCCGGGTGTTCGATGTAGATGGTGTAGAGGTCGTATCGGGTGGGTTCGATTTTCTTATCCTTGCTGTGGATGGACCCGTTGTATGTTCAAAGTGCCAAATATTTTTTGTGAATGGGCGAATATGGTTTGTCGAGGTATAAGGTATATTGCCTATTTGGCATTAGAGGCTGCAAAGATTTTTGTAAGGATTCCAATGATGATACTTGAAGCTGCCAAAGTTGCATTAACAATAGCACAAATTGCAGTTGATAAAGCTAGAGTTGTTCTTTATATAGCGGAAGGCGTACTTGAAGTTGCAAAAATTGGACTAGAAGTTGCAAAAGGGGGATTAGAAATTGCTAAAGGGGCGATTGAGGTTATAAAATATACTGTAAAAGCAGCGTTATATGTATTTGAATTAATTGTTCAGGGAATTCAACAACTGATTGATGTAAAGAATTGTGGATTTGAAATGAAATTATCAACGCAGGATAAAGCACTGTTTCAAGTAGGTTGTGACGTTAAGGCTTTTGGATTAGGCTGGACAACTTTTCAGTTTTGGTTTGACTTCAGACATCCTGTGACAAGCATATTGAGAATAGCAAAAGCTACAGTGAATACATTATTAGATTCAGTTAAAAACGTTTTCGGAAAGAGAAAAAAGAGAGACATTTCGTTTAAGGCAATGTCCAAGATGCATCATGTTTTGAAATTATATAAGAGAGATACTTTTGACTTTTCTAATAATCAGAGTATGTACCTAAATGAAACAATTTTTCAAGATGAAAATAATGTATCTGATAGCAAATACACATCTGAATACAATGATCGAGTAAAATACTTCGAGAGTAAATGCAAATCGTTTAAAACTGTACATGAATTTTTAACTCTGACTGTAAACTATTTGCTTAACATATCAGCTGAAACAAGTGCGACTCTAAATGAGAGTACGAATTATCGAAATATCATTGAAAATATTACATCTTATTCATCGATTGATAATATGACACTAGAAGAGTCAGGTATCAGCGAGGAATATGCCAAAAGCGACTACAACTTAACAACTGAGGAACTGAATATAGTACTTGAAGAAGTTAAAACAAACAGGCTAGATGATCCAGTTATTTCAGAAATTGAAAACGTGACAGAAGTTGCATACGACATGATCAACTCTGGAATGGACGAAGCCAATTCCTCCCAATCATAAATAGTTGGTTATTTGAAATGGAAAATGTAACAGTGGATTACTTCGATACAGATGACTGTTTCGATTTTCAGGACTGTCTTCAACATACATTTTCTGTGCTTTACGATCAATTTGCGGACATATCGATAGAAAAGACTGAACTTAGCAGAAACATAACGGTTGAAATTGAAGACATCTTTGTGAAACTAATTTTGAATGATTCACTCTCTACAGTGGATATTTATCAGATAACTAGCCACCTGAGTGATAATTTAATTGAGTTGTCAGACGCCAATATGTTTTGTTCTTCACCTCCAACTTTTGATTCGGTATTACAAAATCAGACCTTCTTGTCTGGAGATACATTCAGTCTTGTCTGCAATGTCACAGGAGATCCATATCCGCGTATATGGTGGTATTACAATGATAGCCTTCTCCACAATGAAACTACTAATGAACTTAAATATTTTGAACCAACGTCTACGCATACCGGTTTTTACAGTTGCATTGCAGGAAATATTGTCACAAATATCACATCAAAGACTGCATACATTCATGTAACAGGTAAATACTTAAGAATATATACTTTTTGAATGAGTCGTTCTGTATAAATATGAGAGGTCAATGTTAAGTCTTGAAGCTTTTAGTGTTACACAATTTAAACATCAATTTGGAGAGGTTCGCAAAATTGTTTCTCTTGCAACTTCTCTGTTCCCAGTTCCGCTCTCTATATAATTTAAAAACTTGATGTTTATTTCCTTATGCTTGTAATATAGGCATGTGTTACTTACATGCTCTTTGTAGTATATGAAGTTTCAACCGTTTAAAGATTAAACACATAATTCTGTTGAATCAAGGCCAATAGTTTTCAATGAACTCTTCATCTTTCGCTAGTGCGTCGTAGTCCAATGTTTGAATAATTTCTTTTTTAGAATGTGCACCGGGAAGTTATTATCTGTTTGGATACTGTATGGCATGTCCGAAAGGAACATACACAAATAAATGGAACCAGAATCGCTGTGTGAACTGTCCCACAGGATACACAACAGACGATGAAGGATCAGTTCAGGATATGGACTGTTATGGTAAACTGATTAATACATATATCATATTTTATTATACAGTTAAAAAAATATAAATGAGGAACAGCCAAAAAGTTATTAGCATGAAAAGACCAGACAAAAGCGTAAACAGAGAAATTAAAAAACGAGAATAAAAACAATTAACGTAAGTTACAGGTCATCCCGTAGAAACTTAGTATTAAACAGAGTAACTCAAAAACAATTGCCGAATATAGGTGCCCAGTTCAAATTCTGTCAGTAACCATCGCGTTTCTTATTCCCATGTCAATCCGATGATTGACAATAAGACTTCAACCGGTAAATACAGACTGGACAATCAACATAATCGTAGTCATGTATGACACAGATAATTCGTTCACGTCAGCTTGACAAAAATATGTCTGCATTCCTTTCTCAGATCTCTTTAATGTCTGATATAATTCCGAACTGTTACCTAAGAGTACATAATATCCCTAAATTAATCGAATGTAGCGTTTTTCGAAACTATTCTAATGTATTTTAATTCACAAATGATAATGAGGCAAGCCGTTGTATGCATAATGGCGATCTTTTGTAGATACAACCAGAAGGTTTATACTTGAAGTCGGTATCGTTCATATTTTTGCGTTAGAACTAGGATTTATATTTCTCGAAGAAAAATTAAATCATTTAATACATAATTTAGAATTTAGAAATTAAAAGAAAAAAAGTCCAAATTATTTCAGGAGAGCAGTAAAAAGACTATTGTTCAGTCATTATTCACTCATAATTAATTTTCATTACAAAGAGCTTTGAACTCGAAATTATGAGCAATTATGACATATAAAAATTAGAAGCAGGGTTGGGAAAAGATTTTTTTTTTTAATATTATTCATGCATTCAATGCAATATAGTAATTGCGATTTACCTTCAAAACATTAAAAGTGGATGCAGTTCATTTGTTGTTTACCTAAATCAAATATCATGTGATTATAAATAACTGACTTACACATTTTCACATTACAGAATCTACTCCGTTGGTCCAGATACTGGTTGGAACATTTTTTGGACTGGCTATTGTTGTTAATGCTGTTATAATATTAGTAAAAGTGATGAAAGCAAGGGTTATGAAAAAACAAGAGATAAGGTGTGATATATTTAGTTGTTTATCAAAAGTTTAAGCTATACACGCTAAAAAGAAACAAAGATGCGGTTTGATGGCCAATGAGACAACTGTCCACCCGAGACCATATGACATGCAAGCAATACATTGTCAATTTTTTCCCGCAACACATAGACAAAAGTATGAAAAGAAATTTTAATGGGATCGTCTGGTATTATGACTTAATTAAAATTTAACTCGGTTGGATAAAAGTTATTTTCTAAAATATACAACCAGAATTCTATTTTCGCATTTATTATATAATGAGTTTGAAAAACCAATTGGATTATAATAACATTTGCATGCGCGTCTGTTCCTAAGTGTAGTCCTTATCATCATGCTAACAATGTTCTAATGGATGAACTTAGTTTTCTCCTTTTTCAAGGAGCATTCGCTTTGGATTGGTTTAATCGTGTTTACCCCACAAAACAAAATTAATTGATAGTACAAGTAAAATACTCTCAGATGATAAAAGGTATCATAATTTTATATTTTTGAGAGAAATGAAATTTCTAAAGATAATGGACAACTAAGAAAAATAATTTTGATTTTGATCCAAGTCATTCCAAATAGTTTTCTAACACACCGATATAGTTATACCGCTTTGAACTAATGCGTTGTCACAACATGTGATAACGAGTACCTGGTTATTATTGAATATGCCAGGTTGATTGATAAAAAGTCCTTTATTTGAAAGTTTTTCCTGTCTATATTAAGTCTTTTGTTTGCACCTGTCATAAGTCAGGAACCTATTGTTCAGTAGTTCTCGTTTGTTGATGTGGTTCATAAGTGTTTCTCGTTTCTCGTTTTTTATATAGATTAGACCGTTGATTTGTCAGTTTGACTGGTTTTACACTAGTCATTTAGGGCCCTTCATAGCTTGCTGTTCGGTGCAAGCCAAGGCTCCGTGTTGAAGGCCGTAGTTTGGCCTATAATGCTTTACTTTTTACAAATTGTGCCTTGGATGGAGAGTTGTCTCATTGGCACTCATATCACATCTTCTTATATCTATTAAGATTGAAACTAAAATCTGACAATTTGTGTTCTATTGTAAAGGAGAGTCAAAAGGGTTATTATGATATATGATATTATTATATAAAGCATATTATTATATAAAGCCTGTGACATTTTAACCGAGTGTGGATTCTTATGGCCGGTAACACTTATTGACGCACCCCGTCTCGATACTTTTGCAGATCATGTGGTTCCCTCAGTTTTTGTTTGTTACCTTAATTTCTTGATGGGTTTATGAGATTCGAACATCGGTAAACTACTGTCTGATAAGATCAAATTCAACTGTGAAAATGATTGAAACTGGATTCACAAAGTTTATTGTGCCATCTGTTGTTGCTGATGATATTCAAAAGATATCAAACAGATAAATGTCGATATACTTTAAAATTGGAATGTTGACAGGAAGGACTTTTGATTGTAGTTTGACTTTTGAAGACAAATTCAACTATATATGTCAATGCATATGGGGGTATATATAAAATATTTACCATGTCTTTATTTTATCCTTAGCACCAGGGGATATTCAGTTCAGGTAGTTTCATCGGCTTAGCTTAGTGGTCAGTGCTTTGCTATGGTTTATATTTTCGACTTATTAGTTTGAATGTCTCTCTGGTACCTCTCTTTTGCAACTTATATTTCTTTAATTTATTAGTAATGATATTTGTTTTAAGTCTATCTTGGTCGAATAGTTCCATACGTATTTAATAATCAAACGTTCTAAGCTTCAAATGTTTGAAATTGAGGATACTCGATGTTGGTAAAACCAAAGAAACTCTTCGGACGCACGAAATGAACGAAGTGTTAATATTATATTTTAGAGGTGTATCTTCATTATTTTTCTTTCATCTTTGTGAACAGTTCCCAAAAGTTGTGTGTGTGTGAATGTGTTGTATGTGGTAAACTTAAACTTAACATTTTAGCTTTTTATTCCTTTGGATGTGGTACATATGTTATTGTGTGCATTTGAACAAAGCACGTCAACTTTCTCCAAAGTCAAAGTACTAATTTGTTTAATAATCCAGAAAAATGTTCATGGAACATCGTCTGTATAGTAATGAACAACATGCATCGTCGTGGCAGATATTTAACAATTTGATATCTTTTTTTTTCTTTTCAGGCCTTTGTTACCCAGTATGCAGACAGCTCAACAGAATCCTGTTTTCGAATTCCAGTGAAATGAATTTCTGTGATTTTATATAAGGACAACAGCTACATAATACTGTACGTCTCAATAATTTAATATGTTAATGTTTATTTTCAGTAAACAGTAAAATTTCAAAATTATTTATATTTCAGGACACTATTACAGGAATATGTTTGACCTGATAAATTGTTTTGTTCCTTAACTTGCAAATAGGGAATTAAATGGTCAAATTTATTTGCTGTAACTCGTTTAAAGCCTTTTTCTGTAACGAAAAAGGAAAGTATGCTAGATACACTTACTGGAAATGTGAAAATATGATTGAAGCTTTTAATTTTCTCCTGGACAACATTTCGTTTCGGCAATAAAGTGTATCGACAAGTAGTAGGTATTCCTATGGACACTAACTGCGCCCCTTTAATAGCAGATTTATTCCTGTATTGCTATGAATCTCAGTTTATGACCAAACTCAGTAAAGACACGTCATTGTAACGTTTGGTTGATACATTCAACAATACCTTCCGTTATCTGGATGATATTTTTCGTTAAATAATCCTCTAAATATACTACCGAAATTTACCCAAAAGAACTTACTTTAACTAAATCTAACATAAACAGCAGTAGTTGTCCTTTTCTAGATTTGGACATTTCAATCTCTAAAGGAAAACTCCATACTAAAATTTACGACAAAAGAGACGACTTTTCATTCCCTATTGTTAATTTTCCTTTTTTAGACGGAATTGTAGTGCTTTTTTGTTATTTAATGTTTACTTTTTCAGGGTTATATGTGGTCTATATACCAACTTTGATAAGTGTTTGGTATTACTATAAATTTTCACTTCTTCATACTATAAACATCAAAATTATTTATTTTGTAAAATATTTCCTCTCTCCATTTGAACTGTACATGTATACCTAACAACAAAATTATTTTCATTTACCTGTGGAAGACTTGAAACAAGTATGATATATTCGGAATTCGTTCGTGTCTTTCTACTAAGAATTTAATTAAATCAAAGGGAACATAGAAGGAGGGAAACGGGTTATTTTCATTTCAGTGACATCATTCTAAGCAGATCAATTATTTATTGTATTGGGCATGCACAGTTACTTGATCTATATAAAATATCATCGCTAATGAAACAACTATTCAGTAATGAACGACAGACAATGATGTTTCACTGCTTTCATATCAAGAAACAAATCAGTAATCTTCAGAATGGTTGTTAATTGTCATTTATTTCTTTTATTTTTCCTTTTACTGACAATTTACAAGAATTAATGTGTCCAATTTGTTTTATTGGTCAATATTTATTGCCAACTATTGTATATTGTAAATTAAAATATGTGTTCATCACTGTCCGCACCTTCACTATTCTCATATTCACCGCAGGAGACACATCAATCATTCCGTCCGCCCGAACCACATTTTAACTCAGAGAACGATTTTTCGAAAATTTGTTTTATGATAATTTGTCATTTTATTCTATTGAACTGACTATACCGTCGTTCTTTATTTGACACTTCTTCCAAGTGTTACTGGACATTGACCATTCACAAACTCTTGCTAAACAATCACATCTTGCAAATGCAATTCCTCTGAGACCTTTGACAGAAAGCTCGTATAATTTGTACGATATTATATCATGTGTAGATGACCATTTTGTATCATAATGATATTTTTTCTTAGGTTATGGAACTTTAACAAAGTGTTTACTTTTTTTTATATTGTAACACACTGACACAGCTCCTTTGCGGTTGAATGGCAGACAGATTTCTTATTTGGTAGAATTGTACTCATCATGTATCGTTGACAATACTATACGATTTGACAGATTTTTTTTTTTCGGGAGTTACGGAATCCTTTGCATGTTTTACTATGATATTGTAGCACAATCATTTATTATGAATATTAGACCGTTATACTGTTTGGCAAAACAATTCCGCATTTGATGGGATTGTGTTTATATCATTTGTAGTTAGCCATACTGTTTGTTTCATCGTCTTGATTTGAGAATGTTTCTGTCCTTTAGATTTGACAATTCTTGCGAGAGTTTGAGGATAGTTATCGTTTCACGATAAGAATGCCAATGCAAATAATATGCAATGTTTTTCCAGAAAGTTTTCATACCTTCTAAGATTGTTTGTCATTATGTGAACTCTTTCATCATTTCTTGATTTAAGAAATGCTGTTGCTGTTATGGGACGTTGGCTATTTTTAACTATTGTTTCATATTTACACCTTGTGACCGAAACTCCTCTGAGATGGTTTGCAAGACATCTGTCATGGTACCCTTGTTGGCCGTATGTTGCTGTCATTTTGAGTTGACTTTTTTTACAGGGGTTGTTGGCTATCTCCATCAATACGCAGCAAATAGAATAGTAACAAATATAGTCACAGCGTTTGACCGTATCCTTTATTTTGAGAGAAGCTTTGGGATGACATTTCTTTCCGCGTAGCAATTTTGTGTTGTTTATTCCACTCGAAATACTATGCACAATTTTAGCAAATCTGTTTTTTTTTTTTTTTTTTGTGAACAAATCTGAACACACTTTACATTCTATTGCATTTCATGTAGACAAATGCATTCCTGATCAGGAGCACTATAATTTTGCTGAAAAATTGTGTATAAAACATGTATGTCGCATTAGAGCGTTTTCTGGATCTTTCTGTTTAACACATTGCGAATTGGGTAGACGATTGACAAATATTTTTTGCAGAAGTTTATTCATTTAGTTAAATCTTTAAAATTCGGCTTTAAAATTGTTAGTTCATACCGAACAAGTATACAATGTAGTTGTTCATATTTTTAGACAAACGTTGTTTATAACCTTCATATACGATATCGCCCTAACCTATATGATTCAGACTCTTAAAAAATATCATTTTAGGAGAACAAATTTAAGGAGCAACAATATATGTAGTAAATTTTAAAAGTAAAGAAAATATTTAGAAAATAACTAAATGACCGACTTATTTATCCTCTAGTGAAATGTCGTTTATATCGTGTCAAATTAAATGAAAAAAATTATGCAGGTCGCATGCCTAGTACAAGCTACGACCTGTGAGAAAATCTCATATTTTGTAAAGATTTTTTTAAGAAAAGAGAACTTAATGGACAAATAAATTACAGCATTGTTTAACAAATATGCCAGGACTTATATATCAGTGCGCGAAACTATGTAGATTCTTCTTTGTGTAGATTGTGCGAGTTTTATAGACTTTGGGGGATTTGATTTACATCTTTCTAAATATATAAATATTTTAACATTCGAAGTTGTTGTTATAATTTTACAATGCACACATTCGTGACGTCCGCGATAAATAATATACGTACACAACCAACATGTCTGACGTTCATAATTATGTTTTATAGTATTTGTAAATTGAGATTTTTTTTTGATAAGAGGGAGATAATCTAATTTGAATGTTATGCATGTTCCATCACCAATATAAGTATAAATAAGAAGATGTGGTTTGAGTGCCAATGAGACAACTCTCCATCCAAGTCACAATATGTAAAAAGTAAACAATTATAGGTCAAAGTACGGCCTTCAACACGGAGCCTTGGCTCACACCGAACAGCAAGCCAAGAAGAAAGACATGCATTTTATTTATCCAATACTTTATACGTTAAGTATAAATTATGTAGAATTTACATTGCATACTCGGTAGTCTCTAATTGGCAACAAGTGTTTATACAATATGATTTATCTCGTGAAAAGGAAGATTGAAATTAGCTCTACAGGTAAATGTAGGACCACAGACAAACAAAAGACGAGGATTTGAACTTCGGAAAAACTAGTTTTATTAACACTCAAACCCAATCCTTTTATGTTTGATCAGTGGAATGACAAAGGGTAGATACAAAATATTCGATACGTTATGGTTGCAATAATTAACTAACTATGTAGTACCGGTAAAATAGAATCAAATATTCACACAAAAAGAATGGCAAATAATAAGCAATTTCAAAATATATTATGTGTTGAAATAAAATCGTGCTGTCTAACACTATATTATCGGCGACTGTACTTCGAAATGAATATTGCATACACCAACGTCATAAACAGTATGATAAAACACGGTTGTGTAATGGCCAAAAGATATTCTAACAGAATCAAAATATGGGAAAAATTAAAGAAATATCTAGATCTTGTTTAAAATTAAGAAAAAGATAATTGATTTAGGTCAGGAAAACACATGACACAATGAACGAATAACAGCAGTTAAATCATATCACGTTCATCAATAAGTCCCTTAAACCTAAAAACAAAAACAATCAGCAAATATACTAGGCTTATAATTTATTACGCCAGATCTGCCTTTCGTCTACATAGTACTCATCAGTTACGCTCAAAGCAAAACAGTTGGAAGGCCAAATCAAAACAAAGACTATGCAGTCTATTCCTGTGGGTAAGAAAACAGTAAATTTACAGACAATAATTATATCAATTGATAGTTAAATGATAATCCATGTCGACATAAAGAGCTGACTACTGGGCATGTGAAACCCTCGAGGACGACACGTCCACGAGCATTGGCATCGACCAAGTGATTTTAAAAAGACACTAGGCTTATAATTTGGTACGCCAGACGCGCGTTTCGTCTACAACAAGACTCATCATTCACGCTCAAATCAAAACAATTGGAAGGCCATTTAAAAGATAGATTTGAGGAACAATTTCTAAACTCATTTTTATTATAAATAATGTTAATGTAAACAGCTGGATGTGCTTTATCCTCTTTTTCAATTTAATAAATGGAATCATACTTCAACATAAATCCTTATAGTAGGGGTGAATGTTAACCTTAAATGCCAAAAAAGTTATGAATGGTTTGCGTTTACTCTAATTCTGATGTGTCATTGCGTCAAACATACGCACTAAGAACTTACTAGGAAACGTACACCAAATAAAAAGACGATACCATAACATCAAGGAATTAAAATTGACAATCAGCTTTTAAAAGTATACCCAGGTGTCATAACGTAGTTTAAAATAACAATATGAAGTTCATATAAAAAGGTCCAAAAGAAAGTGCCAGATTGAAATGTTAAAAGGGTTGGATGTAAAGCTTTTTATGGTGTACGGTTTGCAGGAAAACTTCATTATAATGACCCTTTAATTACTACCTAATAATTTGCTACTGTAATTGCATATCATTTGACAAGAAACGAATAAACGGATATATATGGTATGCGTAACCCTACGACACAAATAACCAAGAGCTATCTAATGATCAACATGACGTTTTCCAAAACATATAATAGATGTGCATGTAAGATTTGGCTCAAACTACTGGCGAACATTAGCGAATTACTATTTTGTTTTATTCAACAACAATATTGCACACGCTGTTAACAATCACTCCACTGACACAGGTATATCAGTGAAAGTCCCCCGTTACATTAGTACCAGACCATCAGATAAACTGCATGTTGCGAATTATTATTAAATATACGAAATTACACGAAATACCATGTACAACAGTATTATCATAACTCTTATCAGTATATTCGATTCATTCAGAAATAAGAATATTTAAAAGGAAATTTCCTGAATTAGCCATCCTTATAAATAGCCTGATAGCTACAAGATGAGTGTAACGTATCACTTTCAATCAAAATGCCCTCAACACATTAATAAGTTTTTTGCATTCGGGACACTAAACATTTAAAAAAAAATAAACCAAATAAAAGGCAAACATTTTTTTTTCATAACTTTTTTATAATAGCCCAGTGAAGTTGTCTACTTGTTGCATGGTCTGTTATGTAATCCCCAACATTCTCAGAACCACGCGCAAACTCAATGTAAGATGTAGGACTAATAATCCCTTCATTTGTCTTACATAGAGTCAAAATCTAAAAGTTGCAAATCCCCACTGGCAATGGAATATTTAAGAGTCTATATCATATATTTGAAATATATATACAACCATAAAATCGAATTCAGCGATACATTTGCCTGTGGAAGGTATTTTGATAAACAAGTGCAAATTTTACATGTTTTTGTAGAAAGGAGGTTTCTTACTAAAATGATTTAATTTGTATACGAACTAAAATATATTGCTCTGCTTCTAACATACATTTGCTTTTGTGTTAGGAAATCCGTCTTGTACATTGTGTATTAAAAACAAAATTGCAGTCTTCAGACATGTATTACGGGTTGGTCTGTTTAGAAAGCCATCATTGTTTTACCTAAAGAAATATACACTCATTTAGCATTGATACTATGAACCTAAAATCTATTATTAAAAATAAATGTTTTCATTCAAAATGCAAAAAAAAAAAAAAAAAATATACTAAACAGTGAAATGTAAATAACAAAAATACCGACTCCAAGGAAACTTCAAAAGGGAAAGTCCCTTATCAAATGGCAAAATCAAAAGTTCAAACACATAAATTGAATGAAACATAAAAACTGTCATATTTCTGACTTGGTACAGTCATTTCCTTATGTAGAAAATGGTGGATTAGACCTGGTGAAAAGAATTGAACTCATTTTAACGGTTTTATTTCAAGGATCATTTTGTTTTTACAAAATATGTTGGAAGAACAGCAATTTAGCCTAATGGGGCTTTTTTAATACATTACCTAATTTATTGATTGACCAATTGCCTTTATCATTTAATGTACGTCAGTAACTTAACAATAGCATCAGATCGCATTGTGCTCTCAGAAATTGACCGTCCACCTATGGTGATACCGACCAAGTGGTTGTCATATGATATCAATGTTTCATGCCGATTTTAATGCTCATGAAAAATATTAACACTCGTATCAATTAGAAATACCTTTCCTGAATAGACCAAAAGTGTGGGTAACCATTGAAATACAAAACATTTTTGAACTCAAAAGCTTAATTTCTTCACTTAAACTGCTAAAACCCTCTGGTACAGTGAGTGATAATTAAACTAAGTTCTAGTACAAATGCATAATTAATAAACTGAAAGAAAGCGTAGAACGACATGCTGATTACACTGATTTCTATTAGGTAAACCAAAATTGTGGGTTGTCAAATAATTGTAACATTCAAGAAAGTCAAAACCTGAATCGAAATTGTTTCACATTTTGTTATATAACATGTTATTTTTTAATAGCAAACTATACGGTATGGGTTTTGATCATTGATGAAGGACTACAGTGACCTGTAAAATTGCACATCTTTGTCCTTTGGTTAATATATACATTTGTAGTAGTCTCATTTGCCGTCTATCACATCTCCTTATTTTTATGAAAAGAGCATTTCAATTCGTCTAAGAACAATTTTGCGAGAAGGATTGGGTATGACTGGTCTTAAAAAACATAAGAACTAATGCGGTGGCTTTGTTATTACAGATGATCTCAACACCTTTTACGACCGAGTTATTAGAAATTTTCTGCATCATCCTTTTTTGAAAATATATTGGAAAGATCTTCGTCAATTTATCAAAGATGCTTCATCATCCTATTGTTGAATTGGTGTAAACGGGATAAATCGGATAAAAAAGTCACTTGCTTATTATTTGAATATCACATCTTATATTTACGGTGATGTTGTTTATATGAGAGCGTAAATTTAAATACGATCCATGAAAACGTATTAATCCTATGAATAAAATTATTCTTTAATGTTATCAATTTAACCACTGTAGTGAAATCTTAGAATATTGTCTTTTTCTGTGATAACATTTCAAATTATTTTGTTCTTAATGTGCATTAAACATATGGCTCGATCAAAGGTCAAAAATAATAGACTGAAGTAAGTTGAATATCACTTACATGTTCAGCTAAAACATCTAAGGAAAAGACAAAAGAAGAAGAGTCTTAAAAGTTATCGTATTAAATAAAAGCTGTTTCAAAATAAAAGTTCAATTGTAAATAAGTCACTATGCGTCGATGTGAATAAGTCTAGCTCAGAATAGATTTAGTTAGATATAAGTGAAAAAAGAATTCATTGCTCCCGAGACAGCGAGACATGTTTCAGGAATAACTTACATCTGTTACAATATTGCTCTAACAACTGAACAGTCAAATAAACGAAACATTGCAGACATGGATGGACATAAACAGAACTGTCATATCGTCTAAAGGTAAACTTTATCGAGGGAGTTCCAACACGTTATATAATGGCAGTAAAGGTTGCTGCAGATCGTTAAAATGATAATGACCCTCATAAAGATGTGGATATCATGCCCAGTTTTATAATCTGTCTAATGTTAAAAAAACTCCTTTGAGTCAAAAATCTCAACAATATTCATTGATGTGTGATTAAATCCATATATGTCGAGAAAATTGATTAGATATTCAAGAAATTATGATATAAAATTGACTTGAGACAATTTTAGTATCACAATACAGATTGAGTTTTTATTTATCAGCACGAGTACAATGAGGAAGAGAAAGGAAGTTCTATTTAACAGTAAAACAACAAACGGGTACCACTTATAACATTGCCTGTTATCAATATGTCTATATGAATAAAGTGAAATGTGTTTATTCAAGTGGAATTACAGACATCTAGAGGTCAACATACTGTCTTCAATGGTTGACGGGTCTCCATATGGTATATTAAGCTCTAAATTGCATCGAGTGTACAGAAGTAATGAATATATACATCAGAGCTATCAATGATCTGCCAAAAAACCAAATGACACAAACCGTTTAGATTAAACATAAACAACAATGATGAGAAGGGTTTCTAACTCTGGACAGGTTGATCAAATATTTTATATTTGAACCACTCCTATAAGCTTGATCTCTTTCACATCAAAGGTAAATTTACGTGTAAATTAGTGAAGAAGTTTTGCAATGCATCATGTATCTATGTACAAAATGTATTTACATAGCTTCTTACAAAAAGTTCATCAAATATTTACGTCTTGCCTCAAAGAATATTAACAAGCACATTGATGCTCATCTCCAAATAGTTCAAAACGCTGTGAGTTAACATAAACAGTATAATGGTGACTATTGACTGAAAAATCTAAACTATTACGGTCGACAAATAATAATTTGTCATCGTTATTTGCCGTTTTATAATTTTTTGTAGAAAATCTGATGACTGTTTATTATTCCACATCTGATTTTAATCCTTCCATGTGTTAAATTAAACAAAATAGTAGATGTGGTATGCTTGCGAATGAGACAAATATTCATCATAGACCAAGTAACGTGGATGTAAGCCCGTTATTATCTTTTTTTATTATTTTCCTTCCATGCGATGTTTACTTGAAAGACGGTGTGCTTTTATAAACCTTTCTAAAGAGTTATTATATCACTGACCTTTAATTGACATTGGTTTTTTTTATAGTTTTTCCTGGTGTATGCATGTATGAGTCAAATCTATGTACAGCCTCAAATCTGTGTCCATCTTGGAGATTTGTCCTTTGACATCAGGACACTTAATTCTTTGGCCCTCTGCCTAGCCTTTTTCCCTAAGATCTATGTCCCGTAACGTCGTGAATCTCTTAGTTTAATCAAATTTTGTATCCATTTTAAAAAGTAGACTTTCATGTAATGTGTTGTGACGCCGGAGGGACACATATAGAATTAGGCGGGTTTGAAGTGCTCTACCCTACCCTAATCTGAGACCGTTGTGTCACAGCAAAACATATTAACGAACTGTAAAAATCAGTTGGAAAGGGTTTGAGTGACTCACATTCAACTAACAAAAACAAAACAAAACGATAAACGACACAAATCTTCTTTACTGTTTATATTGGTCCTCAAGACATCTTTTCTTGTTTGACAAACTCACCCCCCCACCGCCCCCACCCCACCCCACCCCCACCCCCCAAAAAAAAAAAAAACGTTCGTGAAAAATGTCTCTATTGAGAGAGAAAAAGTTTAAATATTCTGACTGTTTTCACTATTAAACTTAGACTTTGATTTAAAAATAATTGATAAAATCTTGATAATAATGGTACGTAATACCTGAAAGATAACAAGTAAAAGGTTTTGTTTAAACCCTTATATTAGAGAAACTCTTAGCCCCTATGTAGAGGTTTGAAAAAGTGAAAAATTTCCATCAGCTCTGACCCTTACTCCTAGACAGAAATTGGTCAAATAAGCTTTTGAAGTATATCTCTTTTTCACACCCTTCTTCTCTCAAAGATCAAAGACTCTCACTTCATGACTCTCATGCCCAGTTTCCTTTATCAATGTCGAAAAAAATATTTTGAAGTCTACCCTATTTAACCCCCTTTCCTTAGTTTTCATCCCATAACTCCCAATTCACGCCTCTCAGTCCTAGGTACCTTTATCCCTGTATACATACATAGTTCAACACACATAAACTTTTCAATGGCCTCAACAGATGCAGATTTTTTTTTTTTTTTAACTGATCATATTTTATTGAAATCTGTACATTTGTTAGTTTGAAAACATCAAGTACCGTTACCTTATCCCGGCCTCGTTAACATTAGTGAAATAACACATTTATAAAGGTGTTAGTATTTGTTAGTAGATTATCAAACATATAATTATCTAATATAACAAATGCACAGGTTATGAAAACATAAAGTTTTGTTGCTTTAGTAGTAAAATATAAAGATATATATTTTGATTTTTAGCAATCAAATAATAAAAAAAAAAAAAAAATCAAGAAGAATATAAAAGAAATTTAAAGTTGTTTTGTTTGTTTTGGTTTTTTATTTGCACAGATGAATTATATAGTATTTTCTCATATAAGAGCTAATATATCATATGACAATTCTATTTCTACTAATTTATGTACACATACACATTGTAAAAAATAACTGATCACTCACTGAAAAGAATGGCAAAAGCATTCCAACTCTTGTCAAAAATATATACTCTTTTATTTTTAACAGCAATTAATTTTTCAAAGCTGTAGTGTATAAATACTTTTTTTTACTGTGCACTGCCTGCAATGTTAAAGCTTTTTTTTAAATATTTGCAGTTGAAAATATATTGTTTTATACGCAAACAGAAAATGTTTTATGGTAAATGGAACATTTATACCATTGGACTAAAACCAAGAGTCAATTCCATCAATGAATGTTTGAACAATCTCACAATTCCAAAATAAATGTTCAATTGTTTCTGCTTCTTCTTGACAAAAAATACAATTTGGATTGTCAGTGACATTAATTTTATTCAAAAATTTATTGGTACATAAAATATGCTGATTTATTCTTTATTGTAACCACTGCAGTTTGGTTTTTTTTTTTTGTGAATATGAAAGGTAATTTGAAAATTAATCTCCATTCATTTTCATCTGAATTTAAAATTTGATTCAATATCTTCTGACCCGTTGAAACTATATTATTTCCAATTAATAGCGAATACATGTCTTTAGATCCCCTTGAGCTTTTAAAAAAAATCTTGGCAAATGCAGGAATAAATGGAGTAGCTAGTTTATAATTATCAAAACATAGCACTTTCTGCATTCCTTACGGCTAAGGTTGATCATTTTCAATCCACCTTCACTCTAATCCTTTTGCAACAGTTCCTTCTTGACTCTATGAACAGGTGAATTCCAAATAAATGTAAAATAAGCTCATTCATCTTTTAAAAGTTCTTGATTTGGATTTGGCAATGTAATTAAAAAGTTATTAAGGACAGGTAAAATCAGAGTTTTCACAATTGTAATTTTACCTATTACTGTAAAATTTCTTTTTGACCATATCTTAACTAGATTTTTTATCTGCAAAACTCTCTCATTATAATTACTGTTAATAAAAGAACAGAGTTCCAATGTCCCCGTGTTGCACATATTTTATATTTCCAAGGGGCATAACGCTTTTTAAAACAGTCGATCGTCCACCATTATAGCACTTGTCCGAGATATTGCTGATATTAACCTATAGTATAAGTTTTTTTAAAATCTGGCAATAATTGTACCCGTGAGAGCGCTTACGAGGCCATTTTCCATAAATTTAATATTTCCAACGGGCATAACTCTTTTAAAAAAAGTCGGTCGTCCACCATTATAGAACTTGTCCGAGATACTGCTAATATTAACCTTTAGCATAAGTTTTATAAAAATCTGGCAAGAATTGTACCCGTGAGAGCGCTAACGAGGCCATTTTCATAAATTTAATATTTCCAAGGGCATAACTCTTTTAAAAAGTCGATCGGCCACCATTATAAAACTTGTCCGACATACTGCTAATATTAACCTTTAGCATAAGTTTTATAAAAATCTGGCAAGAATTGTACCTATGACAGCGCTGACAAGACCAGACGAACGGACGGACGGACGGACACACGGATGCACGGACGGACGCCCGGTATTTCCATGTCCCCCGCAAAACGTTACGTGGGGGACAATAATTTTATCAAAATCAACATCAGAATTAATACCCAATAACTTAAATGATGTTGTACCCCAGGATAAATTTCTGTTTGGACAAAGTATATCACTACAGTATTTTGTACTCCCAATCCAAACTACCTGTGTTTTAGAAAAGTTTATATTTAGCCCTGAATGTTGCAGATGCAGATTTAATTCGAATATAAAGGTCGTATATTGATGTCTTTGACAACAAATATATTTTCCGATAATTTTATTCATTCTGACGTCAACACATAGGACAGATTGCAAACCTTAAAAAGTTGAAAAGGACGCAAACTTGAGAACCATGTATTAATGATGTCTATGACACAATCTAGAATAGGGCACAGATCTGAGGAAAGGACACAGGTTTGAGGCTGGACATAGATTTGAGGCTTACATACATATAGTTATATTGTCTTTTACTGTTTCTTGAAATTCAGTAGCTTTTTTGTCTTGCAAAACAATATACATGTAAGCATTTTATTTTAATTACAATTTAATGATATGAAAGAACACGTCAATAAATATACACACACACACTAACAATATATAACCTCAAACCGCATTTAACTAAATGTATACATTAATTATCAAAAAGCACATTTGGTACAGTAAAGTTAGTACCGTTAAATGTTATTGTATAGTTGTGATATAAAAATAATTTGAATTTAAAGGAAAACATTAATAATATTGGTAAAAAGAAGGAATTGAAGATAAAAGTTCAATACACTCAAAAACAATACATAAAATGAATACTGAGGAATCTTAGATGCATACGGATGTTGCAAATAAGTTTATTGTTAATGTGTTATCTAGAAATATATCAAGAACAAGTGTAGCACCTACCAATATTAAAAGTAAAGATTATTTTCAGTACAGTCAATCAAATCATATTGTGTGAAACTTATGATTGTCTTTATGTGGCCTTCTTCTCTTCATTCTACTCAAGGTCATTTTAAAATATTTAAGAAAAAGTTAAATAAAGTGTACAAAATGAAAGATGTGCATTACAGCTATTTAAATCAATTTTGAAATTCTAACAATATTCCATCAAATGTAATGCACAATTATAAAGCACCGTCAAGACATAAAAACGTCGATTGGTTTGAAAGTTCTAAAATATCTATTTTCTAAAAATGACTAAATTCTCATATTCAGCTGTTTCTCTGTCGGGTCTCTGTTGTCCATTGTGTTCACTTATTCCTAAAAATATCATAAAATAGATTAACGAAATCACAATTATGAGTCATAATTGGCACTGGCAAAGGCTAACTAGGTGATTAATTATTGAAATAAATTTAAATTATCAACAAAAAAACTAAATTATATGTTCAGGAAAAAACTGTCGAACATCATTGGTAAACCAAGTGTAATTGTAAGGTGAGAACTTCCAATGAGCTACGTTGCTCTTGCTCTGCATAAATCACACATTTTCCATTCAAAACTTACATTCAGTATAAAGTAACACAGCCACGAAATAATAAAGCTATGTATAGGTTATCGGGGTTTCTTCGCAATGATTCAAAATTTTGGCGAGTGGGCGCATCGGAAGACATATTATTTTTTTGGATTTTTTTAGTCATGAATTGAATTTTCTAAAAGTCGCCTTGGCAACAAATCGTTGGATAATATTTAGTAGCATAAAGACATAAAACCTTATCAAATGCGTCTAATCAATTATACCACTTGCTCATGAAATGTCTCTACCAAGTCAGAAATATGACAATATTTTTCAATTCGTTTTTGTTGGTTGATATTGTCGAGCGTTTGATTTTTTCAGGTTTTTTGGACTTTATGAATTTATTTATGAGTTCTGTATTTTTGTTAACACTTTCTGGAATACCTTTTGCTATAAGGCTTTCTTATATAAGTATCTGTACCTTTGATCTGGATGTTGTCATATGAAGAGATTTGTCCTACTGTTTTTCCGTTTACGTTTACAACTTCTTTAACAACAACTGATTTATACTCGTTTATACTGTAATAGACATATTGTATATCACAGGCAAGGTTGACCTCAGTTGAGTTTGACTATTCGGTTTTGGTCACTTTTGGTGATATGGATTCCTAAGTTCTCGAGTATCTATACATCATTGACTTTGAAATATTTGAGTTTTGGCGTTCCTGTTGTAGGTTAATCCAGAAGAACACTTCGGGCGCCCAAGTTTTATGTCAATGTCATTGTTTTATTAATAGATTTACCAGATTTGAATGTCGGTAAACTACTGTTGCCTTAATTTATCAATCCGGAAAAAAAAACAACGGTGTACTGGTAGGTATCGGAAGGTGGTATGTGTCAACCATTATTTTGTTAAAAGTCACCCCCTCAAAAACTAAATTCAATTGCACAGTAAATGTATTTAGTCTCTTTTAATTCATTCAAATTTACATCAACACTTGTGTTATAGTGATTTTTTTATCCAAATAATTAATTCCTCAAATGCACCTGAATTGAAAACTTTTATTTGCTTATCTAAATGATTATATTTTTGTTGTTTTCTTCATTTGCCTCTTTGCTTTTATGATATTGGTAAATTAAGAAAACAACACATTCTATATTTAACTTTGATTTACCTTCGATTGTTTTCCGATTCCTCAGGTTTCATTACTGTAAACGATTGCAAAGGAATATATATAAATCTATAAAGCACATTAGGTACTTCTATACAGCAATTTATCATTGTCTTTTATGTCTTAAATATATGTATCAATATAGTTTCATTCCCGTATTATTTTAACTGAATTCACACTTTTCTTTAAACATCTGTAGGAGATTAATAATTCAAAAATAAACAAAATTATCATATCAATCAATGAAAATAACAATCTATTAAGCTCGTGCTTCCAACGCGATTTTCTGAATTGTATCTTCACTAGGAATTATGTAATACACCCGTTATAAGAGATTTCTTGATATCTCAAGTTCTTAATAAGTTTCAATATAATTATGTACATTTCCATTTCGAGCAATATCATTTCTGTTGTTACAATTTGTTTTAAAAGGGGACAACTTGGATATTTGTTACTTGGAAATTAGAATCCTTACGACATTTGAAATAAAGTAGATAGTTGTATATTAAAGTATAGTGTTTATTTCAATGTCATGTATGTGTCTTTTCTCTATGTGAATAACGCTTATGTTTCACTGCAGTATGGAAAAAAAAAAACACCATAACATCAATTTCCGTAATGACAACAACAACACTATTATTTGTAGTCTTGTTGTTTTTTTAATATATTTCACTCCGATGAAATCAGTTTAAAATATAATTATTATGTATTAATTATACTACTTAACTTCTGTTAATAATAATAATATTCCTACATATAATATCTTTTCTGATTTCAATGAAATTTTGTTTTTACCAAGACAGGTTTAAGCCAATTATTTTATGAGTAAATGATCAATAAATACGGACATTACCGCTTTAATAACAATAACGTTTAGTACAGTTGTTATTCCCTATAGAATTAAATTAATAAATATACATACCATTTTCATAATTTTCATTATTAATGGTCCTCACGCCACTATATGAATGGATCAAAAGAGTGGAAAAACATTATTCATATTCGTAAAATAACACAAATCAATCTATTTACGAAGCGATGGTATGCATCATACACCATGTTTATCCATATTGATTAATGTTACAATAGAACATAGGACTCGGTCGGTACATTATAAGCCTGCTTGTTCAATAGCTTAATTGTTAATAGCTATTTTTTTAGTTTGAAATATCAGAGATACAAAATTTGTTTGGAAAGAGAGAGATTTGTCTTATCACTTGCACATCCCTAAGGCAGAGTTGACCTGGCTTATCTTTTCATGTATGTGATAATTATATAGCTCTTTGTTTTTATCAAGCACATACATGAATACGATCTGCGTGTCCTTGGCTTTCAATCTTTCGGGTTTGAGCGTTACAAGTGAAAATACAATCTGAAATAAAGTACTTCGTACGCAACAGATTAATAATGTGTTATTTTCATTCTGCAATACTTGTACCGATTATGATTGATTTCATTTACTAGATGCTGAAAAAAAGCTGAAACATCTCCATATTCATCGGTTCAAAATTATTCCTGTTCTCTTTTAATCATACGTGTATTATGTTTCGTTTTTTTCATGGATCCTATGTTTAGTAAACACCGTTCTGAAAAGGTTACGGAAAACGCGAATGCACCAATCTGCTGAACAATGCTGAAGGCTTCAAACCATGTAGATCTTTTGGAACGAATGCAAACTCGATCTGTAACACACCATTATACACTGAAGACCCCACAAATTCGACTGAATATCCGTGAGCAAAATAAAAAGGAGTCCGAAATTCTATTCAAGAGACGATTTTTTTTTGTGCTTTGCCAAAATAAAGTTTATATCATATTATTGTCAAAAGTATAATAAAATGTTTGAAAAAGTGAACTTTTTTCAAGCAAAAGGTTGTGCAAAATAGTTATTTTGTAAAGATTATTCATAGACAAACCAACTTTGTGTGAATAGAAAGAAAAACAAACGCTAACATTTTAAAATAAGATATGCGCTTTCAGAAAATTATGGTCATAGAATGAACTTGTTTTCTTGGTACAAAACAAGAAGATAAGTTTTATATGCATTCTTTTGTAAACTCGCAGTATCTCTATTTTCCATACCATTACAAGCCTCAATTGAAAAAAAATACATTTAATCAAACGAAAAATAATCTGTATTGATAGAGGCAGTTGTAATAATGAAAAAACACAAGAATAGTCTTACAAAAAGTAAAATAACAAAAATACCGAACTCACAGGATAATTCAAAACGGAACGTCCCTTATCAAATGGCAAAATCAAATACTTAAACACATCAAACGAATGGGAAACAACTATCATATCTCTGACTTAGTACAGGCATTTCTGTATGTAAAAAATGGTTGATCAAAACTGGTTTTATAGCTAGCTAAACCTCTCACTTGTATGACAGTCGCATAGAATTCCATTATATTAAAAATGAATTGTATTCCCCTTCTAAAAAAATATACTGTTTATGTCAAGATGCAGACCAATTATTTTGCTATTTTACAATCATGTATTGCAGACGACACCTGATCTACATTGATGCCAACATGATCGAAATGATCGGACGCCAGATATAAGTAACACTATACTCCAACCAATGAGTACCTATGAAACAGATGATGGGATTTGTTTTTCACATTCTAATTCATGTCTTACCTATTCCCTATCTGTGTTGACTGGTATTTGTGAGACGTTGGTTCAGTTTCTAAAGATACATATTCAATAAAATCATAACAAGTAACAAGGGATTTACATGTTGTACGAAACTTATGAATTTTTATATGTTCCTGCTCAATTTGTTGCTCAATGTCATCTGAATTGCTAAGATAAAGTTTAGACAGCCAACAATATCACATTATGATAATAATATACGGTTATTGTAGAAGTATTCGTGAAAATTTTCCGGATTAGATTATGAGTTCTATATCTTTTCTACGATGAATTATATTTACCAATATTACTGCAAAGATCCTTTCACTGTATAGCAAAGTGTGTAAAACTGTCAACGATTTACTTGCACTAGCGCAATTATATATATTATTAAAAACTTTCTCTGGGGTATATTCTGTATGAAATATGTTTGTACTATACAATAAAATAGGATTGATGTCATTCCGATTTGATAAAACTTAATCGATTTTTAAATAACTCAGTAATTTCGTACTTATCCTTCTAAAGCACTTGAATTTACCTCCGGTTTTTGGTTGGATTAGTGTTTCCCAGTCTTTTTGTGTAATAATTTGTTATTGTTGTTTGTCATTGGTCGTTTTTATTTTTGGCCATGATTATGTCTGTTTGTATTATACTTATGACTTTTCTAACTCTTCTGGTCATCAATGCGACAGCGTTATTACATTACACATGTTTACTACGATATTTTCTTAGTAGTATTTAAAATAATAGTTTGAATGTACATAAATACATTGTTGATCATGACTTTGTTTTAAAATAAGAATTAATCGTCTGATGAATAATTTGAGACATATCTATAGTGAAATCAACTTTGAACAGCACAAATATCAAGCGTCAATGTTTTACGACTGACCGTATTTGCTTAATCTGTAATATCATAATTTACATTGTATGTACCCTTTTTTTGTCTTGTTTTCAGGATAGCTACAAATAGAACTGCCACTACTACGAAAGCCAGAGATATACCTGTCCCGAGACCAACTGCCATACTGTTGTATGATTTGTCCTTGACGTGAACTGAAATAGACGTAAATACCATTTGTGAAAAGAAGATATATATATTCTCAACGCATAGCTTTAGTTTTTTTATTATGATTATTGCACAGCAACCAAATAAAACGAGTTGTGACATTATGTAAGGTATTACACCATGCATGGAATGATCTAGCTACTTATGTTATAAGGCACATTCTACTCTGAATATATTTTATATATCTGAAGCTTATTTCGATGAACAAATTTTTAAATCAACCTCGAACATAAAAATTCTGGGAATGCATATTAGGTTCAAACGGAAATGATGACTGGATGAAGGACAAAAGTGCTACCTTAAATTGTACGAACAAACACAGAATAAATAGATTTAATTATAACACATCACCTGAAGATACAAAATCAGAAATGAATGAAAATATTTTTCTTTCGATACTCTCTTTCATTATTATCATTGTTTTGTTTTAACATTATCAAGCTCACGTATAGAAAATGTGTTTGCACCTTTATTTATCTTATTTTAAAGATGTAGTATCAAAAGTAATACGATGTTATTATATTTTATACTTTGTGCTAACATTTTATTAGGAATTACATTGATTTAGAGAAATGCAGGAATATTGTTTTTGTTTTATACGCATAATGCATTTATACAATTTTTCTTAATAGTTGAGTTCATCGTCGATTTTAAAGGTATCGTGTGTTCATGCTTACCATTTGTAAATGTTTTCGTATTGCTGTTTTGTCTTTTGTCCTGCAAGTGTCGTCTGTGCACTTTATGGTTGTTATTCAAGCTCTCCTTTGAAATATTTTATTATTCAGAAAACAAATCAGATGGAAAAAGCAACAGGAAAACTTGAAACAACTTAACATATTCAAATGAATATCAAAATAAAAGAAACTATAAGAAATCTCTTGTTTCTTTCAGCATAAAACTGAAAGAGTTATAAAATAAATGTGCATTTCTCTTGATTTAGGGTAAATTAACTCATTATAGATACCAGAATTAAACTTGTTTGCCGTATGCTCCACAAAAGACTCATCAGTGACGCTCGAAAGAATAAAGTTAAAAGGCCAAATTAAGTACGAAGTTCAGTAGCATTGACCACCTAAAATTCCGAAAGATATGTGCATATGTGTGAAAATTCATTATGCGGTTCCTACCTATGCAAGACACACCATCTCCGGATAAAGAGCTGCTGGCACCAATTACATTTACAATAAAACGATCCATTCGTATTTATACACTGATCGTCACAGGTATCATTGGAAAGTAAACACTCATTTATATCTAGAAATAAACATATGAACATATGAGTTTATTTTAAAGAAAAGTGTAATCTAAAGACTACTTTTCTTCATTCTACTTGGTATTTGGTGGCCAGTTATTTCATTGGTAATCATATCGAATCTCCTCATTTTGCATTGTTTTTTTATATATATAATTATTTAGACGCATATCAGAGCTATATAATAAAAGAAATATTGAACATAGAATATTACAAAATGTGAAATTCTTTAATAATGGAGGATTTAAAAGATTCTTAATATTTGGACATTTATGCTCTATCATCACATCAAACAGCTGAACAATCCATGTATATTTTAATAATGAAATTAGAACGAAATCCTCTAGCTGTCATCAAAACGACTTCCATGGAAATACATCAGACTAACTGAATTTATTTACCTGACTGACACACATCGCCTGAAAATCCCTGGTTACATTGGCAAGAATAAGACCCCGCAACATTAACGCAGCTACCATTATTTAAACACGTTATGTCTAAACATTCGTTAATATCTACAATAATAATTAAATTTACAGGCATATTATACGCAGAAAATTTGGACAAAGAAACTTACCAACTGACGTGATTTATAATATGTTTTTTAAAGAAATATGTGTGTTGAGGACTTGAATTAAACATTCAAATAACATCCTTTTAACGTTCACGCGACAAAGTTCTGACAGCTAACAAATCTATATTTTGATTTTTTCAGGGCTATAACAGAGGAAAATCTAGGGTCGAAAAGTTACCAACCTTGCAAACACTAAGAAATTCAACTCATTAATCTTTGTATGTTTTGCGAATGGAGCTACTAGGTATAATTTCAATGGTAACGTTCCTGTATATAGTAATAAAAGCATTTTCCTTTTAAAAGCAGGAGGCCAACAGCCAGCAGTTGGATTTTGTTTTCTAAAATTGGTTGAAATGTTGCTATGTCTATAGATGCCTCGCTTAACGATCTCAAACTATTTTTGTACTAGCTATTTACGTCACTGAAACATGCAAATTCTTCGTAATTCAAAGTTACTAGTCCAGATATGTTCGTGAAAGAACTATGAATAAATCGGTTGCTATGTAGCAAAAATAATATCGTGTGTGTGTGTGTGTGTTAAAAATTTGAAAAGACCTGTTCAATGCTGGTCCGAAAATTCTTTACAAAATACTAAGATCTTTTGTTTGATAATCATTCTTATATTTTCAATTATTTTCTTAACCTACACATCTTTTACACCGACACCTTTACACAAAAAGTACCCAGCCGGTATTCTAAATTAAACGCTACCGTGACAACAGTGTTCTAGAAAATTTAGATATTTGTGTTACACGAAAATTATTGGAAATTGCACCATCTTGAGGTCTATGTAGTCCACTCTGCAAATTGTTGTAGGAGAGACATTATGGTTTGTAGGTTCATGTATATGATTTTTTTTTCAATATGCGGCAATACCAGTATAAAAGCTACTTATTAATTAATGAGGAAAACAGAACATATATGAGGATCTGGATGGGGTTTTCAGAAAATGAAATAATGACAAAACACAATAAGGAATAGTTAAAATGAGCACAATAAAAATAAAGAATAGAGAATAATATGGTTCAGGAGTATAAAATTAACTTTGGAAAATAAAGGAATTAGTCAAAACATACTGATAACTTTACAAAATGAACGATTAACAGAATAAAACAAAATTATAATTACAGGCAATGTAATTGTAAATTCCTTTTCATGAGATTTTACAGAAAAGTGTTATTTTTAAAGATAAAGATAAAAAAAACCTCGAAATTAAAAGAGTAAAGATATTTATAACACAATCCTGACCATCATATATATTTATATAGCATATTTATTTTGAAAGCAGTTAATGTGTTTTCGAACCAACTTTCAATAGATACTCAAACGATTGTTTTTGTTTTTTTTTATCCTTCTCGTTTGAAGATTTACTATTCGATTGTCGCCCCTTTATCGGTTCACTCACTGTTAAACTGTTGATCTTAATGCATTTGTGGTTTTGACATCAACAAATATCAAATATCTGTTATCACCAAATGTCTATTTGTCATATGCAACATGATGGCGGGAAATAATGGAGCAGAACTATTTATCCTTTCTACGATTCTCCAATTTCAGTAGTGCATGAGTTGCTTAATTCGTTTTTTTTTTTTTGTGTTTTGTATAGTGGTTTGTTGACTAACGTTTGACTTTTCCTTTTTGTTCTTTTGACTGTTTTTGGTATTCATCTTCGACTAATGGTTTCTGATTGCTCCTTTGTATCTCCACCTTTTTGTCTTGAACTGGATTCAAGATAAACACTTGTCAGGCAATTAACATCGATATATACGCTTACAAAATAGTTCAACGCAAAACTTAAGACGATCTACGTACCCTCACAAATTTTTCCATCTTTTGCTAAATTGAATCCATCCATACAGAAACAATTGTATGATCCATCAAGATTTTTACAGTTTTGATTGCATTCACCATTATTTTTCGAACACTCATTTATGTCTAAAACATATATCAATACATCATGGATGGGATGTGTTTCAATTGAATATATTTTTTGAGTTTGATCTGTCACATATTTTCAACTTAGAGTAAAATAAATGTTTGGTTTCAGTTTTACTTAATCCGGTACTTTCTAAATACGGACATGACTCAAATGCTAAACAATTTGCATATTTAATTTCTTTTTATAGAGAATATAAATAAACATCGGTTTGACAAGGATTTTAAAAAGAAAGATCTTTATTATTAATCAGATAACAACTATTTCAAACTGTTTTGATTCGAGCACCATTGATGGAACGCGTATTTGTTGTACCAAAATATTAGCCTTGTATCTTTCGTTAGTTTCTATATAAACAAGTTGATTTTGATTTATCAAAATAAAACAAAATTAATGATCGCAATAACAGTACCTTGTCTTGTGTTCTCTTTTCAAAATGTGTCCATTGCTACCATATATTTGTTTGAATGCTACAATTTGTATAGCAATGAAATAATATTTGCACTTCCAAATACGTTGACTGTACTAAATAGTCAAAACTGATAACCTTCTCCTTCAATAGCATACCTAAGCATGTTTTGCCATCGCTTGCCAAATAGAATCCATTTCCGCAATTGCATTGATAAGATCCCAAAGAGTTCCTACATATGTGGGAACATCCGCCATTGCTCACTAAACATTCATTGATGTCTGAAATTTGAATTTATGTTTGTTAGTTAAGAAGCTTTGCATTTCTGTTTTGAATGATGGAAAACATTTAGATAATGATAATACTAATAATAATAATGATTATAATGAAGAAAATGAAAGAATCCATGTCCCCAACATTGTCACTGAGAAAACAAAATCTCACCCTTTTCCTAACTTCAAATCCCACAACTTCTTCAAAAATCAACTGATAAACATCTCTTATGGATCTGCTCATCAACATATGAGGTCCTAATGAACTACAAAGTTTCACGAAATTATTTTGTGTTGTTTTATAAGAGTTTTGATAACGAAATGTTGCAGTAATTGATTTAAGCCAAAATTCCATTCCAAAGGGACATTACTCCTAGACAAACATTTGTCCTGTCGATATGCACATCTACATAATATCTCCTTATTATCTACAACGTTTGAAGAAATTCTGTTGTGTGGTTTAGAGTGTGGTTGCGATGACAAGAACAGGACTGACGGAGAGACTGCCAAAGTTGCGTGGGGTATAAACTTTGTTGCAATGGGTATAATAATAATAATAATAATAATAATAATAATAATAATAATAATAATAATAATAATAATAACGATAATAATCACAATTATAATAAGAATAGTCTTTTTTCTAGAGGGTCAACATACTTAATACAAACATTGTTCTCTTACACAGCCCTCAAAACCCATATAATTTAAATGCAGCGAAATTCAGGAGCCTGTAGTTCAGTGGTTGTCGTTGGTTCCTGTCTATTATGTTTCAGTATAGTCCGAGATTACTCTGACGTCCAACGGCTGTTTTGCCAGACAAGCTGGGGCCGTGGGACGTCAGAGCTCGTTCCATATCAAAAGTGGATATTTGCCCGTCCAAAATAGATGCGCTGCTTCGTCGCTTCTGGTGCCGACTAACGGCCTTGGAATTATATAAATTGGATATCAATTTGTTCATTTTCATTTATCTCTTCATTTATGTAAGTTTCATCTACCTGCCACCCTTTATTTTCTCATATTTAGACAGTTTTCACAGTGACCCATCGATTCAGACATTTTAACTTTCATTTTGAAAGATTGGCATGTGATCAACGAGAAAAGTAAGGCACATGGATTATGTGAGCTGATTTATGCAAATGACCCTAGGTCAATATGAATACATAATCTACATGTAACACCTCGTTCATTTACCATGTAAGTAATGTAAATGTCCGAGTGCTTCCGATTGTTATCATGGTTGGCTGCTAATGTTCAATACCGATCTCCTATAAAGGAGGTGAAGAAATCCCGAAATTAGCATAAATATTTGCATACTTCAGTCTCGAGGCCGCGAAGTCTCTCGTGACTTGACGTCCTTTTGAAAATAAAAGTTAAAATGTCTGAATCGATGGGTCACTGTGAAAACTGTCTAAATATGAGAAAATATATGGCAGGTAGATTAAACTTACATACATGAAGAGGTAAATGAAAATGAACAAATTGATACCCGATTTATATAATTCCAAGGCCGTTAGTCGGCACCAGAAGCGACGAAGCAGCGCATCTATTTTGACGGCAAATATCCACTTTTGATATGGGACGAGCTCTGACGTCCCACGACCCAAGCTTGTCTGGCAAAACAGCCGTTAGACGTCAGAGTAATCACGGACTAGTTTCAGTAGTGCATGAGTTGCTAAATCCGTTTTTTTTTTTTTTAGTGGTTTGTTGACTTTTCTTGTTGTTCTTTTGACTGCATTTTGGTGTTTATCTTCGACTAATGGTTTCTGATTGCTCCTGTGTATCTCCACCTTTTTGTCCTGAACTGGATTCAAGATAAGCACTTGTCGAACATATTAACATCGATATATACGCTTACAAAACAGTACAACGCAAAACTAAAACGATCTACGTCCCTCACAAAGTTTCCATCTTTTGCTAAATTGAATCCATCCATACAGAAACAATTGTTTGATCTATCAAGATTTGTACAGTTTTGATTGCATTCCCATTATTTTTCGAACACTCATTTATGTCTTAAATGTGTATCAATACATCATGGATGGGATGTGTTTCAATTGAATATAATTTTTTGAGTTTGATCTGTCACATATTTTCAACTTAGAGTAAATAAATGTTTGGTTTCAGTTTTACTTAATCCGTTACTTTCTAAATACGGACATGACTCAAATACTAAAACAAATGCATATTTAATTTCTTTTTATAGAGAATATAAATAAACATCGGTTTGACAAGGATTTTAAAAAGAAAGATCTTCATTATCAATCAGATAACAACTATTTCAAACTGGTTTGATTCGAGCACCATTGATGAAACGCGTATTTGTTGTACCAAAATATTAGCCTTGTATCTTTCGTTAGTTTCTATATAAACAAGTTGATTTTGATTTATCAAAATAAAACAAAATTAATGATCGCAATAACAGTACCTTGTCTTGTGTTCTCTTTTCAAAATGTGTCCATTGCTACCATATATTTGTTTGAATGCTACAATTTGTATAGCAATGAAATAATATATGCATTTCCAAATACGTTGACGGTACTAAATAGTCAAAACTGATAACCTTCTCCTTCAATAACATACCTAAGCATGTTTTGCCATCGCTTGCCAAATAGAATCCATTTCCGCAATTGCATTGATAAGATCCCAATGAGTTCCTACAGATGTGGGAACATCCGCCATTGCTCACTAAACATTCATTTATGTCTGAAATTTGAATTTAAATCTATTAGTCAGTAAGCTTTGCAATTTTGTTTTGAATGATGGCAATCATTTAGATAATGATAATACTGATAATAATGATTATAATGAAGAAAATGAAAGAATCCATGCCCCCACATTGTCACTGAGAAAACAAAATCTCACCGTTTCCTAACTTCAAATCCCACAACTTCTTCAAAATCAATTGATAAACATCTCTTATGGATCTGCTCATCAACATATTAGGTCCTAATGAACTGCAGTAATTGATTTAAGCCAAAATTCCAGTTCAAGGGACATTACTCCTAGACAAAAAATTTGTCCTGTCGATATGCACATCTACATAATATGTCCTTATTATCTACAACGTTTGAAGAAATTCTGTTGTGTGGTTTAGAGTGTGGTTGCGATGACAGGAACAGGACTGACGGAGAGACTGCCAAAGTTGCTTGGGGTATGAACTTTGTTGCGATGGGTATACTAATAATAATAATAATAACGATAATAATCACAATTATGATACGAATAGTCTTTGTTTCTAGAGGGTCAACATACTTAATACAAACATTGTTATCCTACACAGCCCTAAAACCCATATAGTTTAAATGCAGCGAAATTCAGGAGTCTGTAGTTCAGTGGTTGTCGTTGGTTCCTGTCTATTATGTTTGTTTTGCGTTAGTTGTTTTATTATGAATTAGGCAGTTATTTCTTTCATTTGAATTGTTTCAAATTTTTCATGTCAGAGTCTTTTATAGCCAACTATACGTTAGGAATTTTTCCATTGTTGAAGGCCTTACGGTGGCATATAATTTCTACACTACACCTTTATTTGAATACTTGTGGGTAATTGTCTCATTGGCATTCATACAACATCTGCTAATGTTTTGGAGAAAAATCAATCAATATATTCTGCTAATACTAATTTCAAAAAATCTATACCAATACTTTGGGAATTCTAATGAGTTTTCCAACCTGAGGTAATCCTTTTATGTTCTGAATTGCCATAAATTGACTGGGGAACGAAGTAAAAAAAACAAATAAAACACAAACAAGCATACAAATATAAAACTACCTTCGCAACGTGAGCCACCAAATCCTGGTCTACATCTACATGTATTGGGTGATGAACATGTACCACCATTGGGACAGGAAGTGAAACCATAACATTTAGCTGTGAAAAATAACAATAAATAGTAAAAGTCACAAAATTATTAGTTAAGATTATTGAGCGAAATAAAAATTCTAAAGGCTTTAAACGTGTTTGTTTTATTATCTTTTTGAGAGGAATCGTCAATTATATTAAATTTAGACTTTGTTCACTGAAAGCTATAGTTATATATATAGGTACATCTTCATCATTTTGATTGATTGATTAATGAAATGATTGTTGACTGTTTAACTTTCAATAATATATGTATTTTGCATATAAATTAATAATGAATATACCTGGCTTTATATCACACAGACATTTTTGATTGGTTCTTTAACGTTTAACGTTGCAAAGTAACAGTCTTCTTGCAGACCTGTTACCCTACTCAGACATTATTTCTCAGTGTTTGTTTGTACTACTAGATAAAAGAGTATAACAAAATTATCGAACTCCAAGGCAAATTCAAAAGGAAAAGTCCATTTCAACTGAAAAATCAAACGCTATCAATCAACGGACGAGTGAAAAGAAACCCTGCCCTATTAGAAGCAGCTTTCTTTGCAAAAAGCAGAAAATGCAAATTTTACACTCTCTGATTAGACCTAGAGGTGATCGGATTCATTCATTATTTTAGTTATTAAAAGAACCTTCATCATTCAAGTTGTTTCCATAACTAACATTTATACCTTGTCTACAGGATTTTCCAGTGTATCCTTGACAACAAATACTCCTGGAACATGTTCTGTAGCTGGTGGCCGTAACCTGTCTAGATTGATAAAAGAAAATCATGGTTCTACGCACTAATAGTGTAAGGTTTATTAACTTTGTATGTTTTTATCATTTAAAACGCTTTCACGAGTTCATATTTATGTTCACTATCATGGAAAAATAGTTTAAAGTAATGTATCGAAAGATATCAAAATACAAATGTATCACATAGGTCCTGCTGTTCATTTAATAAAAACTAAACATCTGTATAAACGTAATATAAAATATGACACATATTTTAGAGCACTGAAAATGATTGCCATATGTAACGACAATTATGTTTCAACGCAATCGAGTAAAGTTGAATCTAGGGACGTTCTAGCTGTTCAGTTGATGACGTGTTTGTATTAAATCATTTTAAATATATCATTAGCAAAATTCAAGTCTTTGACGCAAGTATATCTTATATTTTTATCTGAATAAAACGTTGTTTCGTGGCACCCATTATGAGAACGACCTGTTAGATTAACCTCAAACCTGTAACGGAAACATTTCCAACTCGGAAAACAGGACAAAGGTGTGTATTTAACCTGTCTATAACTGTGAAAGCTGCATGTATATGTTTGAGTACAATATCTGGTATCCACAATTCTATAAAATGATACAAAACTAATTAGATGAATATTTACATGCTATTAGGACTTCGTTCTTGCATATATTAATCAGTGTAACAAAATTGAGTTGCATTTTTTCAGTGTATACAGTATGTTATCATATAAATTTGTTTGACAGCTTTGGCTGTGTCTCTGTTTTAGTATCTTTTCAAGCATGTGTGCTTATAGACCACTTCGAGTTTGTCCGTCACCAGAAAAAATCGTCAATTATGCGTGCCTTTATGACGTCATTTACCAGATAGAGGGATCGCCTGTATTCCTGCACTATTAAAGTTCATCAAGCGTCTTAGTGATCGTCATTGTGCAGGATAAACTAGAAATAATGTTTGTCCTATAGGTACTTAATCACAATTCCTAATGACAGCAGTGCTGATTGTCAATTATGAGAATTCAATTTGCCGAATAATACATGCAATATAGCATCATAGTTTTCCAACCACTTGCTCAACATGGGAACGGAAGTGACGATGCCCTAAACGCACGAATGATGTTCACTAAAACCAAAGTTTTGACGGAAATGCATCGAACTCAAAGTTGTCTATTCATTTGCTAGTGGTATATATTTTGAAAAGCAAGTGTTTTTATTTTGTATAATTGACAAGTAAGCGTTTTATTTTGTATCATTGATAAGTAAGTGTCTTATCTTTGTGTCATTGGCAAGTATGTGTCTTCAAGTTGTAAATTGACAAGAAAAGTGCTTTACTCTGTATCATTTACAAGTTAGTGTCATGACTTTGTACAGTAGTAATCAATTTTGATATGAAACGGTAATTTTGATTCAAACAGCTCTAAATATTAATTTTCAGCCTTAAAGTTAATTTTCATACTTATCAACTGCAGTATATACAATACTGTTCAGACAATTGATTTGCAATCGATTAAGATGAGTTCAGTCTAAGTTCAGACTATTCAGTAAATGCTATTTACCTGTACACATCAAAATTATACTGAATTGTCTAAAAGCTTCTGAATAGTACTGCATTTACTGCAAGCGATTTTTCTGAACAGTAATGCATTTAACGCAGTGGATAAGTCTGCAAATTGACCGAAAGACTATATATGACTTAATCATTTATTGTTCAGACTTTTCTGATAAAGTAAAGATAAAAATTACCGTTTTGCCTAAAATTAATTTACTAGTGGTATATCTCTTTGACAAGAATGTGTTTTACTTTGTATCACTGACAAGTAGGTGTCTTTACTTTGTATCATTGACAAGTAGGTGTCTTTGCTTTGAATCATTGACAAGTATGTATCTGAACGTTGGTTGTATTATTGTTATACATGATATCAACAAATAACACTTCAATAATTCGATGTGTCTGAAGCACTTGACTTAGGACTTATATCAATTGTTTGAAAATCACCAGTTGTCGTTTATATTGTTCGCGTATCTATATTTAAAATGTTTCCCAATGTTTGGAACACTATCTGTTACTTGATAACACCCTATATTGTAATTTTGGTATACACTTGTATTCACCTACCAGCCCATTAACGTATAATGAATTGTTCGAGACTGTAGTGTAAACCAGCCCAAGACAGTTAAAGGCTGTCAGTTTTGTGTTAGCGATTTAAATGTAAACTTCACGGATAATATTCCAGTTGGTAAGTACAGTGACTTAAGTGATTCCAAATAAAAGAGGTGTATCTGGATTTATTATTGGATTGTTATAATAGTGATTGTGATTTATATTGAAACTTTGATTATAAGTTTTGTACAGTGAAAGCACCATGTGTATACTTGCTGATGTTGCCGGTTGTATTATTGTGGAAGGTAAACTCTTCCTTCAAATTTATTAGTGAATGTTTACTGTGTTTAGCCTTAGTATTTTGGGAAAATATTCTGTAAGTGTTGATTCGTTATGAAATAAAGTGATAGTTAGTGTACGAGTTTGGTTGTGTACATTCAATGTATATATTCCTTGTGTAACAAAGTATCTGTGCAAATAAACTCATTATACAGATTAGAAGCGAAATATCATAAGGATGTTCAAACTCATAAGTCGAAAACAAACTAACAATGCCATATAAATAAACGATAAACGAAAAATTGTCAAAAGACAAATAATAGTACACATAACACAACATAGAAAACTAAACAGTTTGTGCAATTCCCTCATTTTTGTTGTTGCTTAATTTTTCTTCTGAAGGATTTATGAGATTTAAACATATTGAAACTCTCGTTGTCGATATTTTAACAGAATACGGTAATTTAAAATGGGCACTTGAACTTTATACATTTTGCTAGTTTTCATGGATTTATCTGCATTACAATAGAAGGAAACAACACTTAGACGATTTATAAAAACACATACGTAGAAAGCACGATCAATCAAACATATAATAAAATCAAGCTTTTAATGGTACAGGCACATATTTGTCATTAAGTACTTAAAATATATGTAACACCCAGAAACGTGTCCATCCTCGAAAGTTTTCAACCCCTAAAAAATGTGTAGATGTATAAGGATGCTAAAACGTGTCTTCTTCATAAACGCCCAATCTTGTACATATCTAAACAGCTCTCAAACGTGTCCAACTTTATAAAGAAGTGATTCGTTATCATATATTTTGTTTGAAATTAATTACAGAGTTTTTATTAGTAAATATTTAAAGGACCAGGGTTCCCAATTTGAAGCAAGAAAGGAACAAAATGTCAAATAAAAGTGCGGGCGCTATTCCATTTGAAAGTCACCAGCCAGAACACTGAATCAGATACTTTTCCTGATTTTTCTGTTTTTCATCACAGTTTTACCATGTCATTTGCCACAGATACTGATTATTAGGTCTTACCACTTTTCTGTGGGATGACCTATTTTATTTGTTCTGATTATTATTAGGTCTTTCCACTTTTCTGTGGAAAGACCTATTGTTTTTGTTCTGATTATATTTTTTCTTCTTCCGCCACTTTTATTTCTTACGTGTAGTTTTGTTTCGCAAGATCTCGCTTAGATATTTGGAATATGATATCGTACAGTTAATGCGCCTTTGAAATTTACCCCGTTTAACCGAATACTTTTCTTTGTAGGAGTTATCTCCCCAGACGCTGTTTTCTTTGTGAGTGCATCTCCTTCGTAACCATAAAAGAAATCGACAATTTATTTTACCAAATTGCTCGTTATAACCTCAGGATGTTTTGTGCAATTTGGCCGAAGCGATACAAAGACTCTGTATGAGAGTTATTTCCCTTCTTTTTTTTAAATAAGTGACACATTGATGTATTGCATGAATGGTAAGTGATACAGACCTAAAGTATTTTGATTTGAGGTCATTGGTTCACAAAAATAAATTTTAGGTCAAGGTCAAAAGTCAAGGTCATGTTCTAACTTTGACTTTTGCTTGTTTTATTATTTCCTCTGACATTTTAGAAGATATATAAAAAGACAAGTGAAAATCTTCCTTTCATTGTGATAAAGGTATGATACTTTTGGTCTGAAACAACTCAATGACATCTTATAGGAGTTATTGCCCTGAAATGTTTAAATTTTAGGTTAATTGATTATTATTTCAACATTGTTCATCTTAAAGCCATAGGATCTTTTGCAAAATGTTGGGTGACATATGACCTTGGACAATGACAACGGAAGTGACCTTGAGTAAACCGGAAATAGCAATGTTTGCACATATTTCATGAAAATGACATAAAACCATATATTTTTAAATAGGCATATATAAACCTATCATTTGAAACCAGAAGTGACATTTAGTTAACCGGAAGTAGCCAATTATCTCCCATTTTCACACAAAAGTTTGTAAAACCATTTATTGTTTGCATCAGTATGAAGAAACCTTTGATTGGACGCCAATAATTACTTAAAAACCGTAAGTAGCTTCTTATAAATTATTTTGAAAATTGATGTCGAAGACCGTCAATTGTTCTCTGAACAATTGGTTTTAATTTTTTTTTTTTTTTTTTTTTTTCTTCCGACAAACCCTTTTCTTGCTATATAAAGTTGTTTCAGAAGATGTCGCTTAGATATTTTGGATAATATATTGAACAGTTATTGCTCATTTAAAACTCATCTTGTTAAGCCGAAGACTTTTTATTGTGAGAGTTATCTCCCAAACACTGTTTTTCTTGTGAGTGTAGTATATATTCCGTAACCAAAAAAAAAAAACAACAAAATTCTTTTCATATTTGTTCGTTACATCCTCAGGAATTTTTGGCTGATTTGGATCGAAGCGATTCGGTGAAATCTTATAGGAGTTATCTACCTTTACCAAATAAATTTGTCGTTATGATTTTGTAACTCATAAACCATAAGCCGTATAAACCTAGAATCTTTGTATTTGAGGTCCTTAAGTCCTAACTAAGAAAATGAAGCCAAGGTCAAAGATCAATGTCATGTTCTTTATATTTACTTTTACTTGTTTTTGCATTTTCTCTAACACTTTTAAAGTTATATACAAAAGAACTAGTGCAAAATATTTGCTTCATCATGATATATTTGGTCTGAAACAATCCAATGGCATCTTATAGGAGTTATTGCCCTGAAATGTTTTATTTTAAAGTAAATAGATTATTACTTCAGATTGGTAAATGATAAAGCCATAAGATCTTTTGCAAAATGTTTGGTGACATTTGACCTTGACAAATGTCAACCGGAAGTGACCTGGAGTGAACCGGAAGTTGTAATTTTGGAAAAGTACCTAGAATCCATATATACTTTAAATGGGCATACATAAACCTATCATTTGTGACCGGAATTGACATTCTATAACCGGAAGTAGCAAAGTATTTTCCTTATCACAAGCATAAGTCTTAACAAACTATATATTTTGGAATCAGTGTGAATAAAACTATCATATGAGACCGAAAGTGACTTTTTAAACCGGAAGTAGCCAATTTTCTCCTTTCTACAGGCAAAAGTATATATTAACCATATATTTTTGGTATCAGTGTAAATACAGCTATCATATGAGACCGGAAGTGATATTTTCTTAACTGGAAGTTGACAATTATCTACCTTGTTTCAGGCAAAAGTATGTAGAAACCATATATTTATTGAATCTGTATGAAGAAACCTATGATTGGACACCAAAAGTAACTTTGAGTAAACCGGGAGTATCTTCTCAGTAACATTTTAGAAAATTGATGTGGAAGACCTTCAATTGTTCTCTGAACAATTGGTTTTAATTATTACTGTTTTGTTTGTTTTATATTTAAAGTAGCTCCAATTCACATTTGGGCCTAAAACATCTCTGTAACTTGGCTTAATCTCCATTATGGATTATCTGGTTCTAACTCAGTATCTTTATAAATTTTCTGGAATTATGCAAAAATACAGCAGCATTTATAGCCTTTGATAGTCGTTTTCTTCTTCTTCAAACTTTGAACAGCAAAACTAAACATCTTTTATAAATGGCAACAATGGACAGATTTTGCCATCGACGTTGATAAAGTAATGTTGGACATATGAGCGCTAAAAATAAAGATGTTCTGGCGTCTTAAAATAGACATGTTTCGGCGGATAACTATTGTTAGACAAGTTTGGGAGAGGGAATTTCGAGCATGTGTGGGCAATGTTTTGGGGATTTAACACGTTTAGGAGCATTGATTCGTTTGAAAGTGTTGCATATATATTTACGAGACATGTAAAATAAATAATATTCTACTGCAACATTCTTATATGGACCTTTTCATCCAAACTTTAAAACAGTAGTTTTAAACAGTAATAAATAACAATACATTTACCTTATACACGAAATGATACTCATCAGTAGAATTACCAAGGTAGCGACCATATTGATAGACAAATGTGATCGTCGATAGATAAAACCAAAATTTGGAAATCAATACCAATTTATTGAAAGTAGTTTGACTAAAATACAGATAACCTTTGCTCTAACTTAAGATTAGATTTTTTATTTTTTTTTTTTTTTATTTTGGTGTTTCAAGATGTTTGTATTTTAATCAATATATTTTATCTTTAAACGAAAATGTCTTTGAACTGATTGTTAAATTACCTCTCTCGATTATTAAGAAATCTCGTATATCAAGATATTTCAAGTGTGATAAGACATCGGGTTTTTTTTCATTTTTCTTCCCTATCTAAGGACAAAATATATGCAAAGGACACCACGAGTATACTCGTTTGTGGGATGACAAAATGTTTTAGTTGAATAGAACATATCACTCTCAATACACAAGGCACTTGGTTCTAACGATCCCATTCGAGTAGACATGGTACCCTGTTCATACATCCTGCCAGACAGACTTTAGAACAGGGTATTACACTAGAAAGGAGAACAGCACTCAATATTTTCATGAACAAATATTTTATCACAGGTAATATCACACAATTTTCGTCAATTCACTCGGGAGCTTTTTCTGTGTTTTCATTACTTAATTAGCATTTTGTTCTTACTGTTTCTAATTCCTAAAATAAAAGGCAAAAGCAATTGTACTCATCAGTCTAATAATTTCTAGAAAAAATCAACTGCAAGCTTAATTCTTTTCTTTTTCTTTTTGTTTTTTTTTTTTTTTTTTTTTCGCTTTTTCTCTTTCTGTTTCTCTTTTCTTAAATGTGTGGTTTGTCTCATTAATGTGTGGATTCAATTCTGTCCACGGCTTAATTCTAGACCATAACTGAACTTGTTGGAATGTAGATGGAAAGCATGTTATAGAAGAACTAGTAGCGGACGTCAATACACGAACATGTAACTGACAGAAAACTTCATTATGTTAAGGCTGTCGTTTTAAAAGTCGTTCTTTGCACTTTAATTACCATTAACATAATGAAGGCTTGTCTTCATCCATATAAGACCAACAAAATAGAATATACTGTATATTTTCTACAAAGTTTGGTTAGAAGTTGATGAGGGATTAGAGGACAAAGATGCAATTGTGAAAGGTTTACGGACTACAGACGACGACAGACGTCAAATCATGGTACGAAACGGTCTAGATGAGGTAATGAAAAGTGTATTTATAGCACATACAATCTGTAAAACATATAAAATACAAATCAGTAAATCTGAAACAGGCAATATTTGTTCTCGATTGTACTGATTTTTACTCGACCATTCTGAATTGGTCTGAAATTTACTCGATATTACTCGAATTTAGTCTGAACTATGCTTAACAGTCTGAACCTGTACTCGATGGTCGAGTATTCTTCAGACTTTGGTAGAGTATGATTCAGACTCTTTAACATGGTTAGGACCTTAAAGTTTTTAGTCGAGTAGTGTTAAGACATTGAAAACAGGTCGAGAAATGGCTAAGTACAGGTCGAAATGGGACTATTTCAGCCTGTTCAAAAAGTAAAATAACAAAAATATCGAACTCCAAGGGAAATTCAAAATGGAAAGTCTTTTATAAAATGACAAAATCAAAAGCTCAAACACATCTAACGAATGGAAAACAACTGTCATATTCCTGACTTGGTACAGCATTGCATTTCCTTGTGTATAAAATGGTGGATTAAACCTGATTTTATAGCTAACTAAACATCTCACTTGTATGACAGTCGCTTTGAATTTCATTATATTGACAACAATGTGTGAGCAAAACAAACAGGCATAATAGGTAAAAACTTCAAAATTTGGGTACAGCAGTCAACATTGTAGTATAATCTTAATCCCTATAAAACAAATAACTGTTTCAACAAACAAACAAACAAACAAAAAACACACACACAAAATGGCATATAGACAAAGTAGCTAAGCAAAATAAAAGACAATAATTCGAAATTGACCATAGCACAATAACACAATGGCGGGATGTATAAGTACCGAGCCATGTCATATGCATATGTATATAATCAAAATGGACTAAACCATAAAAGTTAAAAATATACAAGGACAAACAAGGAAACTTTAACACGTAATTATGATAAAGAACGTCAATACCTAGAATCTATATTTTAAGACCATCATGTATTATTTGTGAAGTTGATACGGAATACTTATTATCAAGGTCTTGGTATCTTCCAGTGAACTTGTTTAGAAAAGGACCAGACACTGGTGACGTTTTTTCAAGTGTGAGTTCAGATTTTCAGTTTGGTTTAGACGACAGTCGAATAATATCTACATGTATTTAAATTCAGACCAATCTTTTAAGTAGCCAATATTTCATCATATTACTGTATGTTATTTATACGTTCATTGTAAACGAGATCCTATGTTGTCATGTTCTAGTGGATTGCTGCCATTAATAACATGTTATTATGTAATTTCTCTTATTGCTTATACAATTATAGCCTATTTATGAGGTCGATACGAGACTATATCGACCTAAGAGAAGTATATTGACTGAGGACGAATTCCGAGGTCGATATGCTTGTCTTTGTCGATATAACATCGTATTGACAAAAAATTTTTTGTAACATGCTGTATGTCCTGTGCAATATGCTGTTTTTGACCTACGAAAAACTGAGTAAATGCAAATGTAAATGTGATCAAGTTTAAACGAATCATAAATCCTTTAAAAATTAGATTAATAATATAATATTATATACATCCTGATATAATTCTACATTCCATTTATAGAGATGTAAATAAACAGCTTGAAATGTATTTCAACATATAGATTTTAAAATAACTTGAATTTTCGTGGACTGTTTTTGCAACTTTATGCGTGATACATGTCATATAGTTTAAAACACTTTTAAAAGAATTTTAATGATACATGAAAAGAATAGAGGAATCACAAAAAACATTATTTAAATCACAGTTTCCACCAAAATGAGTTGTTCTTATATGCATAACGATATTTAAGAGTAGATCAAAATGATCACCAGTATTTACTATAAAACATAACAAGAATTATAAATAAATTTATAAATCAAGTGATCTTTGAATTTCGTTTCGACAGTCATTGAACCTTTGAGTGGTTGTGAATGGTGTATTTTGTAGTATTACATATTTTCTAATACTTTAGCTTCCCAATGTTATCTACACGAAGACTGGGGTATAGAAATATGGTCACCTTGATCTTTTTCCGACGACATGCAGTAAAACTCTTGACAAAATTGGGGGTCCGTTTTGCTGTACGGGATGTATAAATTCGCTCCCACGTTTGGTCAAAATGGGGAGGATGAATACGATGCTTCGCTTAAAAGGAATGTCATTCTTTCTGCACGTTAAAGAACTCTTGCAAGAACTCTGAGAGAGATCCGTAGGTAGTCTATTGTAATACACAATTTCTATCCCTATGCAATACATTAGTAAATAAATTTTAACCTTTATAACAAATTATTTAGGCTTTCGGTCAATGTTCAGACTTTTCTTCTGCGGGAAATTGAGTACTGTTCAGACAATTTGCTTGCAGTTAATTCAGCACTTTCCAAAAGCTTTTCAAACAATTAAGTATAATGTTGCTGTGAACTGTCATATCACAACTACTGAAAAGTCTGAACATAGATTGACAAGATCTTATCTGACTGCAAGCGAATTGTCAGAACAGTACTGAATTTACCGCAGCGGATCAAGTTGAAAGTTGAATGAAGTCTGAAAGAACTTAATTGCTTATTGTTCAGTCTTGTAAGAGCTGTTCAGATAAACATGACCGTTTCAGATCAATATTAAATTTGTAGTGATATACTTTTGTTTCCCATTGGCAGTCCAAATTAAACACTTTTCATCTCACCATTCGAACCTCCTACTATATAAATTCTTAACCTATCCAAAATGGGTCAAGTATTAGCAACTTTCACTAAATATAGATGGACATACTCAATATCTAAATTAGGCACAACAATCTGAAACGTAATTTAAAATACTATACTGTATGTAATCAGTAATGTTATAACTCGTGGTATATTGACACGATCATCACTTAAAAAGAAACGGCTGATTGAACAGTTTTCTTTTTTGAAGCGCCTAAAATTTTACATATATTTTTCCAAAATAGTTGCGCTGAATATGAATTACATACGTTTTTGGGTATACACCAACAAAACAAACTTGTAAAAATAATAACCAAAAGATAACTACAAATATATGTATGAAATACATTGTAATAAATAATAACCAAAATATAACTACAAATGTATATATGAAATACATTGTAATAAATAATAACCAAAATATAACTACAAATTTATATATGAAATACATTGTAATAAATAATAACCAAAAGATAACTATATATGAATACATGAAATACATTGTAATAAGGAGATGTTAGGAATACATCAATGAGACAGTCACCAAAAATAATAACCTATATACCAACAGAGAAGCGTATACAGTCTTAAACATGAGAAAGGGGTTAACAATTTGTCAGGCTCTACATCGTAATAAGTCCGACATATTGTAAATAAATTTAACAGAAAATAAACAAGATCTGCCATGACCACCCAGTTCATTAAATGCTTAAAACATTTCAAAGATATGACAACTGCTGACTTGGGATATGCCGTGAAGATTTATTAACTGTTAATAGTGTCTTGTCCTGAAAATGCATATGATGATTGCAACTGGACGTTAAGCAAGTAACAATCAATCTTAAAATTTCCTAATAAATTAAAGGCTTTAAAATCGTTTACAGGTGTCTATTGAAATGCATATCATAATTGCATAATCAGAATGCATGTTGGTTCAACATGGAAAAGAGAAGCCTAATGAATATTTCAATGAAGAAATTAGTTTTTGCAATGTAAAACAAAGTTTAAGACAGATTTACACACTATACGGACTTCATAAACAGAGGTGTGCTCCTTACACTAAATCTGCTACGACAGAGTTATGAGGAAGAACAATTGAAATCGACACTACATAAGTCTCAACTCACTAACGAAATGGTTTCGCGGTCTTAAATACCAAACAAATCGTCTGACCTGTAATTGAACCGATTGTGTCTTATTCCCGAATATCACATGTTGACAGAGTGTGGAATTGCATGGCTGGTTATGCTTACAAAAAAAAAATATACCCAATATCGTACCTTTTGCAGTTTAGGCGATTCTCTCAAGTTTTGTTTATTACCTTGATTTGCGTCCTTGTAATGGATTTATGGGTCAAAACTATCCTTTTTTTTTGAAAACTGTCTCATTCCCATGAGCATCTAAGATAAACAGATATGTACTCAAAACACAATATAGAAAATGAATACTGAGGAAACCTGTACATGCAGACGGGTAGACTTGATAAGTTTCTTCCTGGGTGTGAACAACATTACAGTCCATCAAGTGATATTGGGTCAAACATATAATCCACATCTTGTAGCCTTTTTCGCTTGATTTTGTTTAAGTTAATATCTTGATATTTAATTTAAAAAATGAAAAAAAGCTTGAAAACTGAAAGATTCGCACTAAAGCTTTCTCGTTTGATTTTTGGATTCGTAAAATTTTCAAGCAAAAACTAAAGCTCAATAAAAAAAACATTTCGAAAACAATTAAAGGTTTTTCCACCACTGACATAAGTTATTTTTTACTTTTCAATTCCTGTAATTTTTTACATGTCATACATTGTGATATGATTGTCAAAGTGAGAATTGTCAAACAAAAGACCACGATGTAAACACTAGCAGGTCACCGTACGGTCGTCAACAATAAGCAAAACCTATACTGGTTAAAAGTGTAAAACAAAAAGCTTTAAAAGTGCCAGGAAATCAATACTGGTAAGAATGTTGCATACATTTTATTTATGAGTAAATATTATATAATTATACTTCAGACCTCGTTAATCTTTTACCTGAAGGTTTTAATGTATACGCTTATGTTGTTCAAACAGTAACTATAAAACTATCCTTTTATTGGAGAAAGCACCAATCAAATAAATGTAAATACAAAGTTTAAAAGATATAAAATAGTACGTGAAAGTGGAATCAAATTATAGTTACAGTCATATAATTGTAAACAATATATGATGATAACAAATACAAGCGCCTAAGAGATGTGATATGATTGCCAATGAGACAACTGTGCATATACCAACAGAAAAAGATGTAATTAATTACAAATCACTGCAAGGCTTTAAACAATGGACGAACCCTATACCGTTCAGTAAGTGTAAAAGTCCCATGGAAGACAAATATGTGAACACTTCAAAAGAGAATAATCATCGACCTGATTTATTGTACAACTATGAATGAAAAATAAGTATGGCAGACGGCAACTTACGACAACCAATAGATAACAGATTCATATCTTTTGACAGGTGAAATAATGAATATGGCTTGAATTGGTTTGATATGTTTGACTGTGAGCACTTAACCCTTCTATACTTGCGATAGTGGTGTAACAACAAAACATAATTACAATTCCAATAGTCCGTTGTAAAGGGCTCGTGTTAGCCGATCGGCACTTAGCAAGATAAAGGATGTGAATTTACCAGTCACCGTGTGGCCTTCAACAATGAAGAAAAATCATACCGTTCATGAAGTTGTAAACGGCAACGATATTCAAAAAGAGAAAGACAACGAAATGCTTATGCTTAATCAATTAGCAAACGACAACAATTGGATAACAGACACATGGCATGTGACAGGAGCCTGGAGATTGTTGCGTGGTTATTGGCATGTTTTGGGCGTTCAATCCACTACCTAGCATTATACATTGGTGAAACAAGTATTATCGCATCCGGTTGACATTAAACACAATCACCATAATTAAAAGACAGAATATGCAAACTGCCGTTCGAAGAGTACTCGTAGTAACTGAAAGCTAGTTCGAGGCCATATTTTCACTTTTAGGTAGATAAGCCTTGTTTTCCAGACTGAAATACAATTCATCAGAGTAAAGAAGTACAGGGTTAGCTCCGTCAAATATTCAAAAAAAAATTAAATAAAGGTTGGGCGAATTCAAGGAATTACCGTATGATATATACATATCATAGGTACCAATTTTGACCAAACAATAAACATAAATACATTAAAAGAATGAAGTGATTTGTTCACATATTTGTCAACAATACTTAAAACACGAAAGATACTAACATAAGGTCTGTAATTAATGATAATAATAAACGTAACAGAGATAATTCATTTTCCTTACACAAGCAATGCATTCAAAGACATTCGTCAGTGGATCTAATAGGAGAGTAACCATGTCAAAATGTAAACGTCTGTTAAAAGCAAAAAACTCGGAAATCACCAAATTACTAAACAGGAAGTTAGTAGAAACAACAATAACACTTGTTTCGGATAAAACACTATCCTCATTTCAATTCAAAGCTTTATTTAGGGTCGTATATATATATTTGTAAGAATTTTTCTCCCCCAGCAGAGCTATAGAAAAACAGAACATTAACGGGTGTTACGCGGACACTTTTTATGAATAGAGTCACTCGTACATTCAGTCAGTGCATAAACAATTTATCGTACACCTTAGGCTTGTGAGCCAATAACCTGTTATATTAAAAATCAACTTATATGAAAAGCTTATTATGTCCCAAAATGCTGAAATTAGATAAAGAAAAATAGAAAAAGTGAAATTACTGACTGCAAGAGTAACTGTAACCATAAAATGTTTCCTTTACAAACCTCTCGTCGGTTTGCTAAGAAGTTTAAAAGTTGAAATCTTTCGAATCGTCTAAATCGAACTATACGGAGGATTAATTTTCCCCTTTTCTATTCATCTTTAAGGACTTGTGATAGCGCAAAATGAGTCTTAACGTGGAAAATGAAAATAATATTGTGACACGTGATCAATACTTGGGTCTACTCGAATATCACATTACTGTAATTAGCACGAAAAAAACTGAACAATTTGATTTCCAAAATATGTGGATCCAAAAATAAAAAACGAGACAAAATCCAATATTTTTCAATACAAATTAATCCTCATAAAAAAATAGAAACAGCTTTTTTTCTATAGATTTCATATTTGTACATGTTGTATTTACTGGGGCCTCGGTGGCCAAGTAGTCTAAGCAGTCGAACGACTGTATCACTAGCCGTTGTTGATTTAATTTGTTTGTGCGTACATGTGTAGTACATTTGGGAGTGGAGGGGCGTATGAGCCGGGGTAGGGAACAACTGTATCTATTACATAACATACAAACATGCGCTCGTTAGAGTATGTGTTGGGATAATACGGATACCGTCCCATTTGGAATAAAAGAAAGATTGCGTAAAAGTACATGGAATTCATCGGCAACGATATGAATATGTGTTCATTGTTTGTTCTTACAGACCAAGGTGTATACAAAGAAAACAATGACATTAAGTCTAAAAACATTCTCTTATGGTTGTGGCATGTAATCTATTTCTTGCATAAAGATATATTTTCGTATCATACTGCACGGAGTGTGATACGAAAACTGCGTTATTTTGATTGGCTAATCCAGCATCACAAGACGATATTACGACATTTCCATTGGCTATTCATTAGGTCATTGATGACTTTCAAAGGTTAAGACGATGTAAATTTCGTCCATGGCAATGGACACGTGTGATTTCTTCAATAATATAAAAAAAAAGAATACTCACACTTTTCAAAAGATGATCAACGATTTGCGGAAATCTAATTTAACACAATGAGAGTGTGAGAATTGGATAATGCTTGATATCAACTCTCGTTATGTAATTCAAAAGGCTCGTTTATTATTATATTGAAATTAAATAACTCGAGTTGATATCATGCGATATCTCATTCTCACTCGTTATGAAACCTATAATTTGCAAATATCATTGAATACTAGAACTTTATTTTTCATTTCTTTCTTGTCTTTCTATGACATGGTCATCAGTACTCCTAATGAAGACTGTCAGGTTAGCATTCTATGTTTTAATTACATAAAACAAGTACGTATAGCAGTGGTGTACTGTTCTTACAAATTCAGAAAGTTCAATCGTCGTTTCGAAGGAATTGGTAACGCAAATATGGTAATATCTTTCAGCAAAAACAGTGTTAACCTCTTTATATGATATATTTTTATACCACGTTATAACATAATAAGACCTGGGACAAAAATATAAATGTATAAGTCCCATGTGAGACACATGCTCTGTTATTTAGAAAATAGGTATTCAAAATTAGGTTCTATTTCAGGGATGGATATATGTTCAAGGATTTAGTCGAACGTAATAACATGAACTTTATCGCCAAAGGTGCGTATTTCTTGCTACATTCATATCAAAATAAAAGGTTAAATAATTAAACAAACATATCTTTTTAGAACTATCCAGTGTTATTAGTTTTTTTAAAGTTCTAACAGCATTTTAACCTTCTTTGAGGTAAATTATGCATTTGACATATCTTGATGTGTAGATATTTATTGTGTAAACAATATTAATAATATCACAATAGTTAACATTCAAAAGTTATGGATTGTACAACACTATTTATATAGAAATTCAAATTATTATTTTTCCCTTTTGTTCAAATTTATTTACAATTCCATAATTTGGTAACATTTCAAAACAATCAAAATATATAAAAAAATGTCATTCATTATCGAATAAATACCAACTTTTACTGATATCCCATTGTTTATACACCCTAATAGATAAAGTGAAAATATTTTGAAAAATAACCTAAAGACTCCCAACAGTATTCCTAATAACATGTTAAAACGTTGAATAAAATTTTACAGTGATGATATATTGGAGCTTACAATGTACAGAACAAAGAAGTATACGACTTAAATTCAATCGAAATACAACAGAATAAACTTAAAGATATTTGTGTTTGAGACGGATCGATTTCATAGACTTTCAATAAAAGGAGCTGTAGGGTATGTGGCAATGGGACACCATCCCGTAAACAAAGCCAAAAGACAAAATGCAAAATAGTATTTAAAACAGTTGACAGATGTCTATACATCTGTGCATAATGTCAAGCTCTAAACCCTTTCAATTTTCAATTTCGGTCAGTAGATTCCACATTACTTAAACAACACACAATCACACAATAAACAGTTGGCCCGGGAATACAGACAAATATAGTCCCTAATGTGGACATTTTAATTGCATTTTTTTTTCTTCACCTTTTAAATTGATTTCTTCGTGTGTTATGCCTGCTATATTATAGCAGGTAGGGGTAAAATTACACTGTGAATATATTTTGGTCATCAACTGCAAAATAAAGTAATGATTTGGTCTAGTTGAAAAAGGTCACAAATAAGTATGTCTGGAGCTTTCAAATAGATTTCAGAACCAACTTAACAAAAATTTGTTCATATTTTGAGTTAGAGCTGATGAAGTTTTCTATAATTTTGAAATAATTTGTCTCAAAAGTAGTACACACACTGTAAAAGTATTATTGAGAAAGCGCAGGTGCGATTTTTTAAATTGCATTTATTGTCTAAAGAAATGCATTACGAAATAGCAGTGTTCTCGGGCCAGTTGAGGTACAGCATTTAACTTTAAATAGCGGTATAATGATAAAAAACTTTTAACAAATTATAACATATAAAAGAATGCTCGCAGTAACTTGAAGCGAGCTCAGTGTGCTTAAATTTCTTACAACATAGCATGCCGCATTACTCTTGATATCATTAACTGTGCAAAATCTCAGAAACGGTATGATATTGTGTTTGTACATATGTTTTTGTCATGTTACGTATTACCGTTATTTTAGATTTGATTGCTGTCCTTAACTGACTGTTATTGTATGATAATGTATGTACCTTTAGTTATTCCATTTATCGAGCTTTTAGGGGGTGTTGAACAAGCTACTTTAACCCAATAATAGAGTCAAGGGTCTGTCTTAAGCTAGAAACCTCGCCACTCGTTGTACTTTGTAAGTGATATTGCAAAGTATTTTGGTTTAAAAGTGCGAAAAATCTTGGTTGCAATGGCATAGAATTCGTCCTTCAGGAAGGCTTAAAACACAAACAGGAAGATACTAAGGAATTTAATTCATTCTGTTATGTGACTGATATATTGAATTACAACAAAATGTAAAGTAGTATATCATAATAGTATTACAACATCTACGGTCTATTATTATAACAATGGACTATTTAATTGTATGGTGAAATTGATATTCCTTTTTACGTAATTGGTTAAGTCTTGCAAACGATTGGCAGAAACATTTCCTGTTTGAAAAATGAAATTCCCTTATAAATATCTCTATAATACATTATCGTATTTTATAAAGCCAGCATGGCTTTTGCGTGGTTGTTTGCCGCGGTATATGTCATATTTCATGTCAGGTAAATATAGTTACGTTGAATAGTCCTTTGGTTTTATTACTTTTCTCTAATTCTAAATTGGACAAATAGCATAAATTGTAATTCTTTTTAATAATTGTAGTGTCTAGAATTGTATTAAAAAGCGATATCTGTCGCACCTGACATTACTGTCATATAGGTTGTCAGCCATTCATTTTCACGAAAGACGTTTAATAATCATATATAGTGTCATAAAGTATCCTACATGTGGCACGAAAGGACATCTGCGCTCCCAACACTATGGACATTTGTGTTTTAAACTTTGACACATACCAGACATTTGCGCTTTTTACCTATGAAATCCTGTAATCCTAACCAAATTTACCAGTCAAGGAAAGTTTTTCACGCATTCTTCTCCAGTAGAAACCACAAACGCAGAAAAATATATTGATGTAAACGATAAACAAAAACTATTTTTTTATGGATGGAACATTCAATTTTGCTCTAAATAATGCAAGCATCTTTTAAATTACGATGATTTAAAATGGAAACTTGATTCTTCTTTTGTCAATTCTATTTCATAGAAAGACCGAGGGAGTGTTCCATCATAGTGTATCTAAAATTGTTGCAAATTGTGAAATTTGAATTTTAAAACCTTCTGCTGCTCATATTGACTTTGAAGGTAGAGCCGTGGTTGTTAAAAGCAATTTACTTTCATCCGCCCTCTTGAAGTGTTGTCATTTTCATTGACACAAGCAGGATGGCGAAAGTTTAAGTCGTATAGCTGTATAGACATATGAATGTGTTGTGTTTTTTTTTTAATATATATTGAATGATTTTTAAACGTTTAAACAGGATAATTGTATTTTCCATTGTTTTGTTGAAGTATAGCGGGAACATATTGTATTGACGGGTACGGGTCGTATGAATATATAATAGGATCACTTATCGTGACCAATGGGTTTATTTTCTGGTAACTAAACACAGGATCACTTTCTAGCTGTCGTGCAACGAGTGAACACTCAACTTAAGATGGACGCCAAAATTCGATCCGAAATACAAAATGAAATTCAAGCCGCATTTCACAATTCATAGACAACATTGTTGAATAGCATGATCACACATTTAGATCACCACCTTGGGTGTTTCAAAACGAATTTCCAGTCTACTCAGAATGCATTAGCGGAGTCACGAATGGCAAAACTGTCCAACAACTATAACTTAAAAAAAAAGGGGGGAACAAAGAGCAACACAAGCACAACAGTAAAGTTTTTGTGAAGTTCAGGGAAGCGACCAGTGAGCTGAATCAGGAAAATCTCACGAAGAATACCATTCGAGTCGGCCAAGGACAAGATTACTGAAGGTACATGTATGGGATTAATTTTCAGATTGAATGTATTTAGGTTTTCAGTGGGAAAATAAGTATTACATTTTTAATGTATTACTTTTTGGTTTGTCAACAAGTTGATACATAATTTCCAAAGTCATGAGAGAACTTGTAAGGTATTTGAGAAACGACGGTTTCAAAATATTTAAGTATCTAGATGATGGGCTAGGGGGAGGTTATAAATCTTCTGAGTTAAGAAAGCAAGTGAAAAGATTAAGTCAGACCTTGAAAGCCTGGTTTTGTTATAGCACACGAAAAATGCAATTGGGAGCAAGGATAAAAATTTACGTGGCTTTGGTTTGAATGGAATTTAATCGAAGGTTTAATACGATTGAGTGAAAAAAGAATTGAAGTACTGCTTAAACATTTTATTTCTGCAGATATGATGCAATACGAACGTTTTGGTGAACGTAAAATTTTTGGGTTTCATAGGACAGAGAAATACCAGATAACTACTGCCGAGGACATGTCCCTTTTGGCATAATATTAGAATTCAATATCCCCCTTATTCATTATGTTTATGATTTCCTAATAAAACAAATTATATCTGACACCTGGGACCTAATATATACCAGATTCCAGATAACACTAAATCTGGATTTTTTTGTTTTTGTTTTCGATCATTTCTGCAAGTGTAGACACTAAAATCCTTGGTTCTCCACAAAATTAACATTGTCAGACTGGTCAGATTTGAGTGATAAAAGTATGACAGCCAATTTTCAAGTACCAATATTTTTTTGGATTGAACCCAGTAAACATCAATGTTTCACATACGAGTTGCATGCCTTTATCTTCTCTCTAGGTCACAACTAACTATCTTATGGTTACTACTGTATACCAAACATCGGCCATCAATTATATTTACACATGATACTATTTTAATTAGTATAAAGATATAAAGTAGGTATGACTGGCATTTCACATACCTTCAGTTGGTTGCATTTATTTTATTTAAAACAGTTGACCAATTTTGGAAAATACAAGAATCTGGTATTTTCAGGTTGTCTCAAAGTTTGATATTGAAACGAGAGTCTTTTTTTATTTTTTTCATTATGAAATATCATATTATATGTCACTTTTATACTAATTCATATGGTTTGAAAGTGAAAAGACTCAATAGTTCAGAAGTACAAAAAATGTACATATTAGTCACATTACTCCTTTGATGTATTTGGATACACTAAAATGTGAAATGTAAAGTTTTTTGATATAAAAAAGAAGATGTGGTATGATTGCCAATGAGACAACTGTCCACAAGAGACCAAAATGACACAGAAATTAAAAACTATAGGTCACCGTACGGCCTTCAACAATGAGCAAAGCCCATACCGCATAGTCAGCTATAAAAGGCCCCAAAATGACAATGTAAAACAATTCAAACGAGAAAACTAACGGCCTTATTCATGTACAAAATGAACGAAAAACAAATATGTAACACATAAACAAACGACGACCACTGAATTACAGGCTCCTGACTTGGGACAGGCGCATACATACATAATGTGGCGGGGTTAAACATGTTAGGGATCCCAACCTCCCCTAACCTGGGACAGTGATATAACAGTACAACATAAGAACGAACTATAAAAATCAGTTGAAAAAGGCTTAACTCATCAGATGGACAAAAATACAAGTGGACGTGGCAGGGTACTTTTACATCACAACAACAAAAAGACACTAGGAACAGATCTGAGAGTACTCGCAGTTATCTGACAGCTAGTTCAAAGTCAGGATTAGCTAGGGCATTTTGGAAGGGGTCTTTTTTGTAAATACATTCAGAAAATGTATTGCTTTCCCTGAAGCTTTCCATTAAAATTACTAAGATAACAATAAGTTGTTTCCGTTTAATGTCTTTCTTTTAAATGTAAAACATACATACAACTGGGGGTCAAAAATGCTTCTTTTCCATTTCCATTAAAATTGTAATATTATCCTTGCTATGGCTAATTGGCAATACCATTCAGTTTGACCACAATTTTTATAATTCAGTCTGTTAAAATATCAACTCATTTTCAATTTTATTCCAATATGTAACTAAGTAACAGCAATGGACATATATGTGGGTTGTTTTTTTTTTTTTTTTTTTTTTTTTGTGTATTTTATTTTTATCCAGCCTGTTGTGACTGTGATCTGCATACTTTGGAATGCAAGTTCAAAGACTTGCACGGTCTTAACTATTTGGAAGAATACAATCAGAAACATTCTATAACTTGTCCCATTAACCAAGAACAGTTCTCTCATTCTTTCAAACATTCTTTTTCTTTTACTTCAAGCACATGACATCTCAAATGATATTACGACGTAAGAAACGGAATCCCGATTTTAATTGGTGAACTGGAGGCTGTCTTCAATTTATTTATAAGTTAGAATTAAAAAAAAAAAAAAAACAAATCGAGATTTGCATGCGGTCTCATTTTTGGACTGAATAAAATGTTTGCCGTGGATATTTGAAGGCACAATTGAAGAAATAATGAAGCAACGAAAAGGTTAGAGCACTCGGCTCAGAAACGACAACTTTCAATGAAAGATTGGATTAAATGTCCCCTAAATATCCGCATTTATATGCAAATGATCGCAAATGGGACCACGGAAAAGTGATTTTCAGCGGAGAAAACCCTTGTTGAAACGTAAAACATTGAAATAAACGGCTGTTGAACCCACGTTGCTCTACTTAGGTGGGCATTAATTTCCGACTCCCCACCCGGCTGAATCGAATTTCAACTGTATTGTTCTCAATTTTAAACGGTACGGTTGTAAAAATCGAATCAAAGGAACAAATTTTATCATACGCTCAATGACTGGGTCAATGTATCGTTCATACGCCCTGTCATTTCGTTGCGAAACTGATTATAAAAATACAGAAATAATTGTAGGGGCAACAGAAGTCGATGCTTTCAGGCATCGTTGGTCACGCGCCAAGCAATGCCTTTGCGAGATGAATTTTAATGTAAAACTTTCATAACACTTTAAAATAAAGCTAGATTTAACATATTCGTGTGTAAGATTTTTAAAATCTTATTGATTCACACTGAATAGGTTGATTGATTGATGGTTACTTAACGTCCAGTGGCAAATATTTCATGAATGTTCAGGACGATACACACTGAATAGGAAATCATACTGTGACCTACATGTATTGATATTCGTTTTCGTGTAACATGTACATGTATCACGATTTCGTGCCCCCTTCGTGTCAGTTCTAATTTTTTTTACATTTATGTATACCTTTTACTCTATCAAATGATTAACTAATAAAATATTCTTATATTCTATTGAATAATATTCACGTACCTCACAATGAGGTCGGGTGGGGTATATAATTATATCCTGATTATCTGTTAAAAAAATGTATTGCTATTCAAAAGAAAATCATCCTGAATATTTCATTCGATTCAATTAAAATTGTTGAAAAAATAACCACTTTTCCGCGATAAAATGTCATTACAAATAGAAAAAAAAAAACATAGCACCTCCCCCTTTCCATAAACTTAGTTGGTACAATAAATTACTTACAAAGTGTCTTGTATTTCTCATACACCGTTATCAGATGGTAACAATTCATTTGTGTCTTACTTCATGCAGTTACAGTAATATTTTTATTGTGTATGGATAACAATTTCTAAGGTTTATATCTAGATTAATTATTGAGTTTTATTTCACATTCTAAATGAGCCGTAGGGCGTATTAAAACCTGAACGCATTAGAAAGGAATATCCCACTTTAGTGTGGTCGGTAAAATAGGATGCTAAATTTTGCAAATCTTTATAAAAAAACAATATTTTTTAACGGTATATTAGTCAGATAATGCATATTTTAAGGTTTTTCTTGTCGTAGAACACACCGAGGGGTGTTCTACGACAAGAAAAACCTTAAAATATGCATTATCTATAACTTGTAACCAAATGAGCATATATGAAAGAAAAGTAATTCAGATACTTATGATATCAGAAGTAACAGTTATATACATCACTGAAATCACATATATAAAGCTTTATTTGAAAATTGACTTAAATGTATCACGAATAATGATTTTTTTCCCTGCATGACTAGAGAGTTACTACATCCTTTGTATCCTAGCCAAAAGTGCACGTTAATGTGATAAATAGACAGTTTATTTGTTACAACGAAAGTTTAAAATTTGCAAATTACAATAGTTCTTGTACGACAGCTACTTCCTTGACACTGGTGTCATCACAAACAATGTATACTCCACTTTTCAGTGCACCTTTACTAAAGCTATCAACTGGGGTGGAATGTTCTGAGTATATTGTTATCAATGTCTTCCTATTGTCGAAATCCTCTACAACCTATAAACATAAAGGAATGTCTATGAGTCTAAACATCCTACAAAAATATTTAAAAGGAATAGTAGAAACTGAGAGTTTCTCATAAGACATTAAATTCAGCAATGCTTGTTATGTTTTAATATTAATATGCTATGACAACAAGCCTAATTGTATGCATAATTATTTCACATCAAAGTAAAACTTGTAATATATTCATTTATTATACATAATAAGTGTTTCCCCTATCACACAAAAAGGGCATGGTAACTTCAATGAAAAAGAGCAGCTAGAGCACGCAAAGATTAACAAAAGGGCACATAGATTATGCTAAGAATTAAAGAAAGGGCAATGAATGGTTATATTGCATTGGTAAAGTATGGACTGGCAGTTGTTGATGGAATCAGAGCTCAAGATAGCAATCAATAAAAGTGTAATGTTTTAAAAATATGTCAAGTTTTTAAATTTCCCGCCTGTATTTGTATTAAAATATTCAGGGTCTACTTCGCAAATAATATTTATTTTGAAAACTCGGATAAACAATTAAATTAATAAGTTTGTATAACTGGAATAGCTTGTAATTCAGTGGTTGTCGTTTGCTGCTGTTTATCATATTTGTTTGTCGTTTATTGTTTTTAACATAAATTATACCGTTAGTTTTCTCGTTTAAATTGTTTTACTTTTGTCATTTCGGGGCCTTATATAGCTTGCTCTGCTGTTTTTGCTCATTGTTGATGGCCGTACGATGATCTATAGTTGCTAACCTTTTATGCCATTTGGTCTCTGGTGGAGAGTTGTCTCATTGGCAATCATACCACGTCTTCTTATTTATATAATATCTATAAATAGGTTGAAATGACCAAAATCACCAGTTGATCTCTTATAAGAGTAATTGCCCTTGAATGACTATTCTCTTCAATTTTGTGTGTATTTTTCAGCAAAGGGGATCTACAAATCATCCAAGGCTGAAATATTCAGAACATGGCTGAATTTTGTCGACTCCTTATATGAGTTATTGCTTAAATGACGATTTTACATATTTCTTTGTCTTTTGTCGAACTGTTGGAAATAGAGAAACACTGTAAATTATTACAAAAATAGAAAAGATCTACAAATAAATCAACAGGAACAAAATCTTCGGCAGAATCTGAAGTAGATAAAGAAAAACTATTAATAATAGAAATGAAGTAAAATCAGATCAACATATAGGTAAACGTGACCGAATTTATCATTCGACTCCACATAGTTATATTGCATTGGTAAAGTATGGACTGGCAGTTGTTGATGGAATCAGAGCTCAAGATAGCAATCAATAAAAGTGTAATGTTTTAAAAATATGTCAAGTTTTTTAATTTCCCGCCTGTATTTGTGTTAAAAAGGTCCCTGTAAATATGGCATGAATGACACTTTTATCGTTTTTTTATATGTGCTGTACATATGTTGGATAATTTTTTTTCTTAAAATTTTAAAGTTAAGGTAAAACTCCATATGGAGGTGCTCCTAATTAAAGGAGGCTTATACTAAGAAAAATAAGTTTACTTCCGGTTTACTGGTTTACTATTTTTGAATGCATTACAAGGAAATTAGCCGAAGGACCAGTTTAAAATCTTTTCACAAAATGGCGTCTTGTCAAAATCGAAACATTCAAAGAATTTAGTATTTCCATCGATTTTGTTTATTAAACAGAGTAAAATGATGTCGATCTATAATAAAGCAGGTGAAATTGATAATTGGCGGTACTGAGAAATGCTTACAAACTTTTTGTTCAAATAAGTACGATAATTTTTACTAGTTCACATTTTTGAAAGATTTGAATCACCATATGAATCGACCTTTCAATCGTTCAATCCGAATTGAGGAGAATTATGATTTCGAAATAAATATCATCAAGTGAAAATAATAAAGAAGAAATAAGTAGAGAAATACACCCAAGCCAATTGTGGACTTTATACATCCACTTTCTTGTATTCAATCATTTACGAGACCATGGCGTCATCCAAAGAAGTGAAAAGGGGGCATGGCATCATTTATTAGGACAGAAAAAGGGCATGGCGTCATTTAAAAAGGGCATGGCGTCTATCCATGCTTAACATGCCAGGGGGAAACACTAATAATATGGAAGCTTGAAAGTTTTATATTTCACAATTAGCAAATTATTAACATAAAATTTACGAGATCAACATCTTGCATATAGATTTATATATATATTTTTTCGAATAGGCCAATATGAAGGATAGAGAATCGGACAAACGACTCTCTTCATCTTTAAAACAGAACTTGAACACCGGTGTTCATATCGTCTGAACATGGGTGTTAATATTTTGAACACAAACGTTTAAATTTTGAACACTTCTGAAAGCATGGACATTTAATGAACATAAAGCATTGGATAATTGAACATTCGGTGTACAAGTTGTGAAGGCAACAGAAACGCGTCAGGCGTCCGTTATATTTACAACGTGTACACGATACATGTAGTAAATATTCAATTGACATGTCACGTGACTTGATCACTAGGGAATCGAATACTAAAGCTGATAAATAAAGTTTACATTTAGTCAATCAAATTGTAATGACTGGGGTATTCAGCCATGGATTTTTGAATATCTAAATGATGTATTGAGTAATTTCACATGTGACCGATTTGCATACGATTACAATACAAAATGCAAAATATTTAACTCTAAGTTTTACTGCAAATGTACCTCAGGCATAGATGCTTTCAAACGGAACTGGACAAATGAGAACAATTAGTTAGTGCCTCATCCTACACTAATTACAAAGGTTATTTACAATCAATTATTGACAATGTTCAGAACGTTGTGAAGGTACTTTAATTGTACCGGAGTGGAGATCAGCACCGTACTGGTGTATGTTAACACACGAATCACAATTTGAAAATTTTGTAGCTGATTACAGATATTTACATGGAGATAATACGATTAAGAAAGGAAGACACGGGTGTCATTCAGTATATCGAGGAAAATGATCGTGAAAGAATTAGTAACGGTGGTCAAGCAATGCGATCGGATCGTGAATGCATTTAAGTGTAATTCTACTTCAAAACCTTCGAAAAATCCTCTGTATTTTCAAAAGGTGGAACAAATCAGAAAAAAAGAAATATGTCAGTCAAAATTATTCAACTTCCTTAATAATATTGTGCACTAGGTTAAAGAAAAAATGATATATTTGAAACTTAATCTTTAGTGTGTCAGATAGTCCAGTAAAATAAAAATATGTTATAACTTGAAAAAGTTCATGCTATTTCTCAAAAAGTATATTTTTGTTGATTTGTAATCAAAATCGATCGTGAAAGATCAGGCAACGCATTATTTTGATCGTGAAAGATCAGGCAACGCTTTTTTTTTATCGTGAAAGACAAGGCGTGACAAGACTGAATGATCAGAAAACAACATTTTCTTGACCAATTGATATACCTGGTAAATATACTCTATACATATAGACCCATATGTAGATCTGTTTTCTTTTAAGAGGCAATGCTAACTAGGCATCCAAGATAATAAGACCTCCAGGAGCGTAAATTGTCGATAAGTAAATACCTATGTATCTATATTGCTAAATGCATCCACGAATGAGTAAAACGAGAAGGGGTCTGTTAGTCTTCCCCAAGAAGTCCCTTAATGTGTATTTGTTTGTTTTCGTAAGGGTTTAACTTAGATAAAAGAAGCTATATCATTTAACTTTACATTGGTCTTTCCATTAACAATACAAACTTTTCTGATTGTGTCCCATTAATAGCCCTGAACTAAAGGTTACAGCCACCACATATACAACTTCCTCTGTATCATTTTTAGACATATACCCCGGTGATCATCTCAATGCCAGAGTCTATGACAAACAAGATGATTTCAATTTTGAAGTTATAAATTTTCCACACCGTGGCAGCAATTTATAACTTCATCCGCGTATGAAGTATACATTTCTCAACTACTCATACGATATTCAGTGGCTTGCAGCTGCTACTCAGAATTTGTAATGTCTGAGCAAATAATTAATTAGCCAGGGTTTTGTGAAGGAACGTTTTGTCCTTATTCTCAAAAGGTTCATTGGAAAGTACCAAGACCTAATCGATAAATATTCAGGGTCTACTTCGCAAATAATATTTATTTTGAAAACTCGGATAAACAATTAAATTAATAAGTTTGTATAACTGGAATAGCTTGTAATTCAGTGGTTGTCGTTTGCTGCTGTTTATCATATTTGTCGCTTATTGTTTTTAACATAAATTATACCGTTAGTTTTCTCGTTTAAATTGTTTTACTTTTGTCATTTCGGGGCCTTATATAGCTTGCTCTGCTGTTTTTGCTCATTGTTGATGGCCGTACGATGACCTATAGTTGCTAACCTTTTATGCCATTTGGTCTCTGGTGGAGAGTTGTCTCATTGGCAATCATACCACGTCTTCTTATTTATATAATATCTATAAATAGGTTGAAATGACCAAAATCACCAGTTGATCTCTTATAAGAGTAATTGCCCTTGAATGACTATTCTCTTCAATTTTGAGTGTATTTTTCAGCAAAGCGGGATCTACAAATCATCCAAGGCTGAAATATTCAGAACATGGCTGAATTTTTTGTCGACTCCTTATATGAGTTATTGCCCTTAAATGACGATTTTACATATTTCTTTGTCTTTTGTCGAACTGTTGGAAATAGAGAAACACTGTAAATTGTTACAAAAATAGAAAAGATCTACAAATAAATCAACAGGAAAAAAATCTTCGGCAGAATCTGAAGTAGATAAAGAAAAACTATTAATAATAGAAATGAAGTAAAATCAGATCAACATATAGGTAAACGTGACCGAATTTATCATTCGACTCCACATAGAAGATTTTGTCCTTGAACATGTTGAATGATGATTTTTTTATGTGTTATTTGCGGACATTATAGTATATTGTGCTGCAAATACGAAATATTATTAGCAAAATGAGATCTACAAATAAGTCAACATGATCACAATCGTCAGTTGATATAGATAACTATAATCAGCAAAAAGTTATCAACAAAATAAAATGGTATGAGGAAGAAAGATTAAATTCCCAAAGGCGGTAACACTTTGAAAATTCTATTAACAAAATCCATTTTCATATTTAAGTTTATACATTGCTTAATATATCAGTAACACATTCCCATTGTTGAGTTTTCATACCCACTTACACAATGTTTAACTAGTGATTATATGATTAGACATAAACTGTACTTTGAATAATTGTACCAGTATGTAATATTTCCTCTTAAGATACTATATCTGCAGATTGATAGATCATTTATATTAGCGTGAACTCGAATTGGTTTATAAAACAAGAGGAAATCGGGAGTAGGTTTTTATTGTAGTTTGAAAATCACCCTAATTTGAAAAAAAAAAATCCGACACGACCAGTCATGGCCAGAAGCCTAAGCCCAAAAACGTTCAAGACAAATTATAAAAGTTATACTAACACAGCAACCTACTACATTTCCGAAATGCTGTAAACAATGTTGAAGAAAGAATCGGTTATATTGTATAGCTGATATACCAGCACTTTGTCCCAAGAAAAGCTGTCAAACTATGAAACTAATGTTCAATTCTAACTCACCCAAGCAAAGTTGACAAAGTTGACCTTAGGTAAGTTTGGCTTTTCTTTGTAGGTCTTTTTAGTGATGTATCTCAGCAAGTATTGAAGCATTTGTTTATATCATATATCCTTGGTTTTAAAGTTTCAGTTATTAGCGTTCCTGATAAAGGTTAATCCAGAAAAGCGCTTCGGACGCATAAAACTTATTAAGTGTTATATACATAGGTTATCTATAAGTCTATTGTAAAATTGTTGTAATGTTTTTTTCTTCTTCTAAATGAAAATTCGTGATATTTAGAATTGCAGAGGCAGGAATTTGTTACTCGTCTTATGTATGCAGCCATGTAAGGTATTATGAATCAAGATACTATACCTCGTGCGGATGGCAGAATTGGAAGAGATGCTCACGCTACAGGTATGAAAATTGTTCAAAATTTACTTTTATTATTAAAAAACCTAGACCTATTCAATGTAGTGCTTAGTTCAAATTTTGAAAATGTCAATGTGGTAACCATAAAACCGAATAAGAAAATAATAGATTTCAGATTTACGTCCATGCGCAAATATCATAGCATACTCGGGGCCACGGAGAAAAAGGTTTGCTATGTAACAGTGAATTGGATGTTGATGAGCTTATAAGGTAACGGTCCGTAATGAAAAAGACATTTTGTTTAGATGTATATTGACATGTATGTTGACCTCTTGATATCTTTTGGGTGTTTTCTTTCTCCGTGTTGAGTTGCTGTCTCACTGATGTATACTCCATATCTTCTTTTATTTCATGTGTTAACCTATTCGGACACATTGTTCTGACTCGGAGTCTTTGCTAAATATATTTCACTCAAGTGGGATCAACACCTCGAAAACGAGGACAGTACTCTATCAAAAGACTACCAATATTTTTATTGAAAAGACAGTGTGGCTGCAATACGCCAACAAAAACAACACAAAAGAAACAAAGAAGAAATGAAAAACTATTCGCAAAACATCACACTTGGTGTACTGTCCCTTAAAGGAGTTAGAAATGATGACATTTTGTTGCTATGAAAACATGCAAAATTGCTTCTATTGTTTTTAAACAGTGAAACAAATAAAAGGGAAATTGGTCATACCTATTTGTGTAAATTTTACACTCATTTTTATTATATACGAGGTTCTTATAATACGATATTTTCTCATGTTAATGTTTTGATTTTTATATTTCTTGTATAAGTATTGAAAATCACTTATCCAAACATTCGAAGGTTGACAATACTTAACGAGTAAACGAAAAACAAATTTATTCACGAAAGCGCGTATCCAATATTTTTCGATATTTAAAATCTTATCTTGGTGGAAAATCAGGTACTTATAAACATACTACTTATTTATAATAATGGACATAACTGCTGACAAGAAGTCTGTTAAAAAAATGTTATTCAATATATATATACATATGTTTATGATTATACAATTAATTTTGGTCCTTGGGAGTCATCTCAGCTATGTATAAATTTTGACCGGTCCGTGCCTAAAAAATTTATTAGAATTCATAAGGAGCAAACTTCCAAGGCAGTGACACACCCGTCAAATCGAAGAAACACAGCATGGTTCCGAGGGAGCACAGCATGGCTCCCTATTGCTTTAGACAGCGCAGCATGGGTGCCGAACGAGTTGATCTGACGGTGGTGATGAGACACAACTGAAATCTTGGGGGAATAAATGAAATTAGGTTTATAGATCCAGACAATAAAATTTCAATAATGTCCAAAACCTCAGATGAGAATCAGCTGAGTGCCCCCAAGGATGGTTGGTATGAGGTGTTAGGTGGTTTGGCCTTCAATATATCAACGATAATATAACATGCTTCAAAGACAAGTAGAATTAACCACTAAAACTATCGATAAGCGTATTAATATACAAAATTAAAGTTGAAGAAATCTTGATATATCTACAATAAATATCCGATTTCCATCGACCAAGTACTTTGATCATATGATCTTCTACGCGTTAGTTGTGGCACCCGATCTGAAAGAATGACCATTATACAAGTTTGGGTCATAACCGTAAAGTTCTAAAATATTCTTAAATTTCTCTAGAAAAAATGTCTAGTTAAAGCTTCCTTTTTACCTGTTGTAAAAAGCGGATCGGAGGGAAACCCAATTACAAATTCTGATTGCCTAATACCTAAATATCTCTTTAAAACCAAAAAAGGGCAAATAGAGTTATTTATTTTAAAAAGCTTAATATCTATTCCTTTTCGGAATGGATAAGTTTTCGACTCTTTAAAAAAAAGCAAAAAATGCAACTATGCAAGTTGTTTCTTTTAAACAATCAATATACTTATTATACACGCCCCTTATCGGTCTGTGAGAAATTTCTGTAAAATTGGAAAAGTAATTGGCAACCTAGTTCTAGTTTGTGAACCTTGTATGCGTTTAACAGAGTGAGTCGTGGTAAAAATTCGCCTAGAGGCGTTTCTAGAGGATTATGATATCCTGACTTCAAATAAGCATGTCTAATACCACAAAATAAAGTTTTATAGTAGTGTGTTTGGGTTTCAAAACTTGAAAATAGTGTGCTAGAAAGTAAATGAGTACGTTTTCTGCTATTTTGATATAAGAGATCATAGATCATGTGAATTATATGTAATACCATTCAGCAACAAAAATCTAACAAAGTGAGAAAAACCTATATTATACAAAGATCTTGTTGTATTAGTAACATCATGTGTCCATAATTGTTCGACTGTTTCATTCAACACCACATTACTTCGTAGACACTCGGGCAGTTGTCTGGAAGCTTCACTGTGGAGCGAGACTGTGAAATTTTTCCATCTGCAAACGAGATAAAATGCTATTTTTACGACTCTCAATATGTTTTGTAGTAAACTGGAAGTTGTTTATACATGCGTACCACGTTAACTGTCGCATAAGTTTCATTATGTCGATACATTTTGATCCTTTTTTACAACTTCCATAGTTGCGTTTTTTTTTGCTTTTTTGAGATGTGGAAAATTTACCGTCATGAATGCCGATAAGTTTGACCCTTTAACTACCTTGTGCATATCTGATATTGTTATAGCTTCATTGTCATAAAGAAAGAGGATTTTCTTGCATTTCCATTCTTTACCCCATAAAAGAGCAGCTACTACTATCGGATATAGTTCTTCTAGAAAAGACATTGATAACGATTTATCGTTTAAAGAAGATAATTCTTTTGGCCACGTCAAGCAAAACCAATTTCCTTGATAATAACCTCCGTACCCAATTGTAGAAGAAGCATCGGTGTATAGTTGCATATCGAAGTTAGAAGTGTAATTAGAGTCGTAAAACATGTTGATTCCGTTCCAATTATGTAGAAATCGGTGCCAAAATTCTAAGTCTACACGACATTCCTTACGCAAATTTACATAGAAATGCAGTTCTTTAACCTTAGTGGATAATTTTATATGAGAGGAAAGAAAAGATCTACCTGGCACAATAACACGTGATGCAAACTTCAAATGGCCTAATAGTTGAAGTAATTCTCTTTTCCTACATGTTGACTTTTGAATTATGGAAATTACAAATTTGCAAATTCTTTCTACTTTGTTTGCAGGCAATCTAGCCTCTAATTTATCTGTATCTAACACAATACCAAGATATTCAATGCATGTTAGTGGGCCCATGGTTTTGTTTGCCGCAAGTGGAACATTTAATCGATAAAATAGCATGGTCATTAACACCATTGTTCAATCAGCATCGAACTCTGGAGGGTCAATAGTAAGGAAGTCATCCAGTAAATGTAGAATATGTTTTAATTATGTTCTGCTATAAAACAAATCGCTGTGGAGATATCGTCAAATATGTTTGGGCTACTACGGCATCCGAATGACAATCGCACATAAAAATAATAAAAATTACCATTTAAAACAAAATAAATGCCATTGACTCAGTGACACTGGAAATATTTTAAATGCATTTTGAATGTCGAACTTACAGAAGTTTGTCCCTTTTCCGTATTTGGTAATGAGACGAATTGCGTCATGTATCTTGACATACGACATAGAGCATAAATCTTTGTCTATAAGGACGTTGATACTATCGTTTTTATCATTGTGTGGACAAGTCTAAAATAAATAGTTTTTGTAAGAATATTTACCTTCAGCAACTCCCAACAGACTTACTCGATAATCATCAAAAGGTAAATGATCAAACGGACCATACACGAAACCGTTACATAGTTCTTTATTAATTATATCTGAAACTGGTAGCTTAATGCATGATGAACATTTGAATTTTCCTTGGAATCGGTATTTTTGTTATTTTACTTTTTTCTGTGACCTAGCACTTAAATTATTTCTACATTCCATTGTTTTAATGTTGTCATATTTAACCATAGTATCAAAGCCATATTGTAACCCATTACATAAAAAATCAACGAAGTGTTTGTCGGGATGACTCACCAGTTCACGTTTTAGTTGTTTGACATTGACCGGGGTAGTAGCCTGCATTTCAAATTTAGTTAGTCACATTTTTCGAGATGTCTTTGGAGTTTCTTTGTCCACCGGAGCTGTCTGATCGGATGAAAAAAAGTTGCTGAAGGGCGTTTCCCACACAGAGACTGTGAATGTCCGGGCGAACGGCATTTGGTGCAGACATGTGAGAATGAACAGGTGCATTGTTACAAATCTCTTTACCGTCTTGAAAATATTTAGGTCGGCCGTACTTATCGCTACGATCATCATTTCTTAAACGTTTTATAGTATTAGTAATCGCAATATTTTGAGCCGTAAAATTTGCTAATGTCAATAATATCTTCTTCGTAGGCATCTACACGTCTTTCTTGATAGGCTTTTGACATAATTCTTTTGTATTTGCCGAAAGCTTTGATAAATTCTTGAATGGTCAGTGTACGATTTAATCTGATGTCGGGTTTCCCTTTAACCTCAATGCTGTCAACAACTACGGTATGCGATTGTGGGCATTCATAATTTGGAATAAGTAAGGCAGCAATATTAACATCCTTACCGTCAATTATCTGTCGCTGCAGATATGAAGACACAATATCAATGTGTTGTTGAAATCGTCGGATCAGGCTCCTTTGTTTATATCTACGGGTACACAATTCCTCTGAATTCCGGAATGAGGTATAGTAGCGTATACAACGGTATTAGACTGGGTGTACTAATTTTGAAGTGTACATCCGTCTTTGATTGTGTTTTGCTGCTTCTCTCCAGAATTCCTCAAAAGAAGTTAGGTAACAGTACTTTGTAATCCCGTAAAGCATTGGGACATAGAGACAAACGCGTTACACATGTTATTTATCTAAATAGCCTCCGGTTCTGGGTTGATGACTGGGTGTTGCTCCGGGGGGATTGTTGGATTTCGATATCCGGATCTACTACTGTTTTATTTTCAATTACGGTTGCCTCCTTTCTTTTGATTCAATGTTACTGTTGAATAGTTGTAAGAGAATGGGTTTACTAAGATCGACAGGAACTTCTATATCAATTCCCTTTAATTCCTAGATTAGTTTTGTCTTACTCCACGTGGATGGGTCCTTGTTAGCGTCTACAGACGGACGTTCGTAAGGAACTTTCCTTTTTGTTTGTCTCTTCGACTTTCTGGTAGCCATAATGTCAATAAAAGGGAATTGATTATAAAGTTGAAAAAGAAGTCCACTCACGTGTAAAATAGAAATACTAAATACTAAGTATCCAAGTTTACTTAAATCCAAGGAAGAAAACTATATCATAGCTTACACAATTTAAGTCCATGTTGCTTGTTACACAGTCTAGATGACGGATTAATATATACAAAATCTCTCAATGGTAGAATAAAAGAACAGCAGTACACAGTACTGATATACTGTTATGGTGTAACACAATTAAAAAGACTTGCTTCACAATATAAAATAGCGTCCTTCTTTTCAAACAGAATTAGCAAAACTGAGTTCTTGCCACGTGTATCTCTTCTAAATAAGGAACAACCAATAAGAGTCGCACATGCAGACACAGGCTTCTTTACACGGTTAAACCACGCCTAAATTATATGTAAGCTTACATCTTTTTTTTTTAGTTTCTTTGTGTATTTTGCACACTTTGTCAGTGAAAAATAGTTCGATCATTATGTACTTATTTCTTAATAATTCAAAACATTCAATTTGTACAGGACGAGGAGCACAACCTATTACGGTACTTGCTATAATTCGTTTTGTTGCTCCGGTTATACTGGATCGTCTTGTTCACAAGGTAATAAATAGTACACTCTTGCATGCTTAAGTCACGGGTATTTTACTTACTATATCTTTATAAACTCTAAAATCTTTTGATTGTTATTTAGTAACTGAAGATAAAATTGAGAATGGAAATGGGGAATGTGTCAAAGAGACAACAACCCGACCACAGAACAGACAACAACAGAAGGTCACCAATAGGTCTTCAATGCAGCGAGAAATTCCCGCACCCGGAGGCGTCCTTAAGCTGACCCCTAAACAAATATATATACTAGTTATGGATGTATGATTTAGTTTTTGCACTGACCACTCTCTTCTATCAATTACACCAACAGCGGTCATATCGAAAAGACTAAAATGCAATTAAATATGGAATTCGAAATATACTAGACAAAGTGGCAAAGTGGATTTTCGTGTACGCCAGCAGTAAACAAAGGGGCTCTAAATCTATTAGAAAGACATATCCTCTCCCCGAGTACAGCTTAGCTAACTAATTGAATATTTCGTATCTGCATAGTACTTAGAACTAACACTCTGCAAATATTTTTTTTTTCATTTTCATTCACCAGTCAGTTACGCTTTTGCTTTAGAAAAGCAATAGATATATATGGACGTCGATCAAAACTCGCTCTAAGGTTTAAACTTTTTTTTTTTTTTTTTTTTTTATTTATTTTTATTACAGTTTGTTCTTACATGTTGTGTTGTAACAAAACCGTCCCAGCTAGGTGAGGGTTAACAAATCGTGAAAAAGGTCTATAAATATGTTCCGGACCATATGAGTATTTTGACCATATGCGTATACTCATATCGTCCGACTGTATACGCCTATGGTCGGACCATAAACGTATAAATTCGTTTGGTTATTAACGGGCAGGACAATATCAAAAGCGCCTTTATCCAGTCATCTCTTTCGTCCGTAACTGAAACCAGAGGCGTTTGAGACATGGACCTTTTATTTTTCTTTTTTCCCGTGTTTAAATTTATTTTTATTTTCTCCTAATTTCTACTTATTTTAATTTGATTGAGGTGTTCTTGCTCCTTTTCCTACGATCTTACTGTCATTGTACTAAGATCTTATGAATAGGAGCAAGAACACATTTAATAACTAAAACCATTTGAAATATTTAGGAAATTTTAATTCACTAAAAACAAACACCAAATTAAATTTTTAAAACAGAAAGAGTTCTCAATGACCTAAGCTTCTCACGGTGAAATAAACAATTGGTAGATCATTTAAATATTTTTTTGTGGTTATTTTCCAAGTCTATATTGCATTTTCCGAAAATTGTGTTTTGCTGATCAACTATATGCAAAAATATATATAACACATTGTCATTTCTCGGTTTCACCTCTTTTTTTTTTCTTCTTTCACCCAAATGCAACACATTCATCATCAGAAATTTCAACCTTTATATATAGTTTGGAGGGGAAAAAACTCATATAACTGTGTAATATAAATCATATGCATGAACTAACATAGTGTAGTCATTGTTTTTTCATACAGCCATATGTAATGGGATTACTTCTTGTCCAAACGGAGGAACCTGTGCATCTCCAAACGCTTGTGTATGTGCCCCGGGATTTGGAGGATCTCAATGCTCAGGTGAATATTCCAGTCAACAACAGAAACTTCACACTATACACGATATATTTGAAAGAATTCTACGTGCTGAAGTTTATCTTAAAACTAAATATACTGGTGAATATGTATGGGCCACGAAATCAGCGCCCATGTTTGCATCAATTGTGGAGTATATATTGTTGATTGATTATTGCTTTCTGCACGTCCAGTGTCAAACATTACATGGATGTTTAGAACGAGAACTATTTACCAAAAATATAATAGTTAGGTTCTGTAAGGTAGCTGTCGAATGAAGATGAAAGGCCGGTAATTTGGACTGCCAATGGGAACTGAGGTCAAGTTAGATTGGGACTAAAATTTTGCCTTGCAACATTCCACTTACGGACCCCTCATTTATTAGAAAATTGACGGGGGGAAAGTACTATGATAGTATTTAGTGTTGAATAACTTATTGCCTTAAGCTGTACACTTGTTTGTCTTTCATTGATGCTTTATCTATGTATTTATAGATATCAACGAATGTCAGACAGGAACAGATAACTGCCAGCAGAATTGTACCAATACGCATGGATCATTTACATGTTCTTGTGAATCTGGATACATAATGAACAGCGATGGTGCAACATGTACAGGTACAGGATGTGTTATAAGTACTTACTTCACCGTGTTGCCCTCGTTTCTCATAAATATCTCATTAAAAAAAACATTAAGAATTCGACAGCAACAACGAATCCGGCGACTCCCTAATATTTACATATCATTAACAGGCAACGAATATATACATTTTAAACAAATTCTGTGGAGGGATTTTCGAAAAATATATATTTTGACTCTTTTTAAATCTTCATTGATTTTGTCATACCATACTTAACACAATGGTTGCAGATTAAAGCTGTATGTAATTCTTTTTTTACCATGCCTTTCTCATGTTTTTGTGCCTGACTGATCGACTATATGCAAAATATATATAAAGCATGTCATTATTTCTCGGTTTCAATTGTTTATCGTGATAAAAGTTGTATATTAAGATTTTCCTCTTTCACCCAAATGCAACACATTCATCATTATAATTTTTACCCATTGTATATAGTTTGGAGGGGAAAAAACCTACATATCTGTGTATTATAAATCATATGCATGAACTAACATAGTGTAGTCACTGTTTTTTCATACAGCCATATGTAATGGGATTACTTCTTGTCCAAACGGAGGAACCTGTGCATCTCCAAACGCTTGTGTATGTGCCCCGGGATTTGGAGGATCACAATGTTCAGGTAAATATTACAGCCAACAACAGAAACTTCACACTATAGACGATATTTTTGAAAGAATTCTGCGTGCTGAATTTTATCTTAAAACTAAATATACTGGTGAATATGTATGGGCCACGAAATTAGCGCCCATGTTTGTATCAGTTGTGGAGTATAGATTGTTGATTGATTGTTATTTTCTGAACGTCCAGTGTCAAACATTACATTGATGTTCAGAACGAGAACTATTTACCAAAAAAATAAAATAGTTAGCTTTTGTAAGGTAGTGCCGAAAGGAGATGAAAGGCCGGTAATTTGGACTGCCAATGGGAACTGAGGTCAAGTTAGATTGGGACTGAAATTTTGCCTTGCAACATTCCACTTACGGACCCCTCATTTATTAGAAAATTGACGGGGGGAAAGTACTTTGATAGTATGTAGTGTTGAATAACTTATTGCCTTAAGCTGTACACTTGTTTGTCTTTCATTGATGCTTTATCTATGTATTTATAGATATCAACGAATGTCAGACAGGAACAGATAACTGCCAGCAGAATTGTACCAATACGCATGGATCATTCACATGCTCTTGTGAATCTGGATACACAATGAATAGCGATGGTGCAACATGTACAGGTACAGGATGTATTATAAGTACTTATTTCATCGTGTTACTCGTGTAAGTACAAACTCGGTAATATGTATAATTTGGTGATATCAAATTAAAGGAAAAGACAACAGAATTGTTACGAGAAAAAAAAACACGCGTCTGGCGTACAAATTTTGACCCTGGTATCTATGATGAGTTTATTTTACGACAATTGAAATATCCGTCGTAATCTGTGAAACAGATATTCCATTACGGTCAACCTACTCGCAGTGGCGTCCGTAAAATTTTAGTATATTTTTAATACTTTAAAACTCGTAACTGAATTGTTGTTTCAAATGTGATTCAAGCACCACTGGTGGTTCTTGTGTAGATGTAACGAGCGTCAGCTGGCGTCCTGCATTATAAGCCTGTTATCTGTTAAATCTTCATCAGAGAGAAATTTTAAAAGGATGTAACCGATAGAAATATTTGAAGGAAAACAGATTAACTTGTGGAAATTGACTAATTGATTGATTGTTGGTATTTAAAGCCACTTTCAGCACTCTTGACTGTATCATGGTGGCTAGCTTTTATTGATGGAGAAAGCCTGAGACACGGAGATAACCACAAAATCTCGGTAGGAACACTGGCAATCCTCGTCAATTGAGATAGCAGTTGAACTCATAACCTCGGTGTTGATACTGTAGTGATTACTACAGATGAACAACTTAGACCACTCGGCCACAAAGTTCCCCATTTGTTGAATTTGTCGATCCATTCAAAACATACAAAATGCGATTAAAAATAAAAAAGTGAGGAAATCACATGAACCTCAAATGGGGCGAGACGGAGTAATTGTATCCATCTATACTTGCATCTGCTGCCATGCAAATTCATAAGTAGGCAAAATGTCAAAATCGATAAAGTTACAGATCAGACGATTTTTCTGGTTGGTAAAGATCTAAGATCGAGTACATATAAAAAGAAGATGTGGTATGATTGCCAATGAGACAAATCTCAACAATAGACCAAATGACACAGAAATTAACAACTATAGGTCACCGTACATGCCTGTAATGAGTTGAGACACAGATATATCGTATCAGTCAACCAACTCGTGATTGTGACCTTAAAAGTAATGTAGTGTCGATTTCAATCATTTTTTCCTCATAACTCTATTGAAACAGTTTTTTGTTGTCAGTAGAACACCGTTGTTAATGAAGATCGTATAAAGTGAAGATGTAAGTGCCATACGTTAGAACAGATGGCATGTTACTGCTGAGAAGAGAGAAAGTTGACAATGGGGAAACTTAACTCGTCACGTTTGTCAGAGAATTTTGTAAGAGGTTACCCATCTGTGTCAGTAAGAACAAAAAGATGCAGATATGAAGCAGAAAGTAAAAGAATGTTACGTGTAAAGAATTATTTGGGAAATATAGCTGAAGACGTCTTAAGAAATTAAACAATTAGGTCAGGAAACTCATTACATTTCCTGGAATTAGTACTTTAAGGTTCTGCGATAGTTTTGAAACATTAAAACATTTTTTAGTTACCGTATATTTTTTCAATTTTTATTTTTATCAGTGTATTCTTCGGTTCTCTTTTTAGTCATATTTCTTTCCCTATCCCATCTTTCCTTTCCGAATTGGAAAGAAACAAGGCACGGATTTGAAAAAAGATGCTTACCGATGAGGGGATAAGTTGTTTCAAGACAGGTACGTCCGGCTTAGGACGGTGAAGGTTCTGAGGCACACTTTTCAGACTTGAGCATGGATTCCTTGATTTGGATAACCCCTCATTTACTGCAGTGACTCCTCGTTTTGTATATATTGTTTTGTAGATTTGTTGTAGAAGAAAAAGTCCATTCATAAGATAAAAATATGTTCTTACTTTTTATAGATATAGATGAATGTCTCGACATTAATGGAGGCTGTAGTGAGTATTGTAGGAATCTAAATGGATCATATGAATGTTACTGCAAAAGGGATTGCATCTAGAAAGTGACAGCAAAACATGCATAGGTAAAGTCATGTATTGAATGATTTGGAAATTCATTGCTTTTGTAAACTATAATGTACATGTATTTTATTCTTTTCAGAAAGCCATTATTATATAAACAAGTATGACATCAAACAAATGTATAATTTAATGACAATAAAGCTACAGTAATAGTACTTTTAACATATAACATATTCTAATTAACTAACATAAGATGATTATATTTGTCACTACAAACGGTCATGCTTTTCTTATATACTGTTTATAGCGTCTTTACACCAAATCAGTTCAATTTGTACTGATTGACATTTTAGTCTGAGAAGACAATATTTATTTATCAGTTGTAATTTGTATTTTAACTAAAAGAGAGGCAAAGGATACCGAAGGGACATTCAAACTCAAGTCGAAAATAAACTGACAATGCTATGGCTAAAAGAGAAACAGACAAACAGACAAACAGACAAACAGACAAACAACAGTACACAAAACAACATAAAAAACTAAAGACTGAACAGCATGAACCCCACCAAAAACTGGGGTGACCTCAGATGCTCCGGAAGGGTAAGCAGATCCTCAGTGACCGTGTGTACTCAAAAATCGGAACATTATATCTTTTGTATTTTTGTTGTTGCGTTTGAGCTTTGTGTCAATATTAGGAGTCAAGCCTTTCCAATTGATTATTTGAGTTTGTTCTTATGTTGTGCTGTTACACAACTTTCACTGCTTAGGGAAGTTGGGCGCTTACACATATGTTTAACACGCCATATGCATATTTTGTCGGTGCCTGTCCCAAGTCAGGAACTTGTTATTTAATGGTTGTTGTTGATTATTGTTTGCCATTGTTGGTTTTCGTTTAGCATTAACCAGGCCGTTGGTTTTTTCGTTTGAATTGTTTCACATTTTGTCATATTGGTGCATTTTGAAGCTTACTATACGGTATTGGTTTGGTAAATTTTGAAGACTCTACGGGGATTTATATTTGTCACAATTGCACTGCAAATTATTGTGAATAACTGACATGCGTATGTGAACGGAACGGAACAACTGTCAGATACTCAAAGATGCTGTTTTTTTAAATCAAAAGCTTTCATTTGTTTCAAATGAAATTCCTTTCTTTCGACAAAAAGAAATCGGATTTCTATTTGTCACAATTGTACTGCAAATTATTGTGAATAACTGACATGTGTATGTGAACGGAACGAAAGAACTGTCAGAAACTCAAAGATGCTTTTTGTTTTAAATCCAAAGCTTTCATTTGTTTCAAATGAAATTCCTTTCTTTCGACAAAAAGAAATTGAACAAGATTTTTAAAAAATCCAATCTCCTTTTCCTTTTTTGATGTTAGAATTTACTCTGCTGATCGTTGATATGCTTGTTTTCAAAATTTTATTTAAACTGGTTAACGCGCATTGTATGCATTAATATTACGATATAAGTGTACAATTTGTATTGTTTGGTACAGATATTGACGAATGTTCCTCTAACAATGGTGAATGTGACCATGTATGCAAAAATGACCATGCTGTTTTTCGATGTGAATGTTATCAAGGATTTGGTCTCGATGAAAATGGAAAATCATGTAACGGTATGTAAAAGCGATGTTATTGTAATAAAAAAGTACATAATTATAATCATTTATTGGAAACTTATCATCATGTAACAGATGATTTTTGAAAATTTCCGTATGACCTTTTCGTCTTTATAGTTATGTTGTATTATATTCTTAAGACACTAACTCTCTTGTACAAAATCTTTAATATTGTCTCATAAAAGATAATTATTATGTAAAACGATAGAATAAATACAACTAACTATGCATGATGTACATGATGTATGAAAGATTTACATGTTCAAAGAAACTAATAGAATTAATATTAATGATAACAGTAAAGTAAATAGTTATAAACACGGTAAAAGAATTAGAAAACAAATTATCGATAATGTTCTTGATATGAATTGAGAAGTATCAGATCAAATTTACAATCAAGCGACCACAATTTATTAACATCAAAATGACAGACATTAGGCAAAAGATGCAAAAAAATGAGAAGTATATTCATTTCTGATTACATTGTGAAACCAACAGCATCATTAGAAATTCTCACGAAGTAGCAGTCCACATTGAATCATATCACTCTATTCAGACACATTATTTTGACTCCGTGCATCCCAGACATTTCTCTTACTTTTAAAGAGAAGCAAATTTTATGTCTTTAATTGTCCCTACCCTCGGTATCAAACTCTTGCAGTCGTGATGGGCACGTTACCACGAGATCAGCGACGTTGTTCTTCAAAACACCTATGATTTGTAGCAGAGATGGAAAAATATTGGACTTCATTTGAAGATTTAAAAACTAATTTTGTATGTACGCTGCACTGATCAAAAGGTTTAATAAACAACAAGGCGAGTTGCAAATTATGTAAGTCCCGAAAATTGTAAAGCATTTTCGTAATCTGAAAAATGATGAAACAGTTTTTGCCATTTCAGCTATTTTATAAAGAGAAAATGTGAAAATGTAGTAATTTGAATACTTTTAGATAATAATGAATGCCTGGGATCTAATAAATGTTCCCAGTCATGTAATAATACCATAGGATCGTATGTCTGTAGCTGTGATCCAGAATATCAATTAGAAAGTGACGGGTTTACATGCACTGGTAAGTGTTCTTGTAATTAAAATATTAAAGTATACTTTTTATTAGCTCACCTGGCCAAAAGGGCCATGTGAGCTTATGCCATCACTTGGCGTCCGTCGTCGTCCGTCGTCTGTCGTCGTCGTCGTCGTCGTCGTAAACTATTTCAAGAATCTTCTCCTCTGAAACTACTAGACCAAATACCTTCAAACTTTAACTGAATGTTCCTTAGGGTATTTAGTTTATAATTTGTATCCGAAGTTTTGATCCATCAACAAACATGGCCACCATGGCTAGAAATAGAACATGGGGACAAAAGCAGTTTTTGGCTTATATCTCAAAAACTACAGCAGTTAGAGTAAAAGTGAGGGAGAGAGAGAGTTAAAGTAATAAATGGGTCATGATCTATCTGTTATGAAATTTTCAGACAAATTCGACAACCCATTGTTGGGTTACTGTTGGAAATTTATTAAGTTTATTTTTATTAAATTTTACTGTTTTTGGTTATTTTCTTTAATATTATTAGAGATAGAGAGAAAGTATAAATGGCAATAAATGTTCAGCTAAGTAAGATCTACAAATAAGTCAACATGATCAAAATAGTCAATTGACCCCTTAAGGAGTTATTGCCCTTAAAACGTTTTTTTTACATTTTTTTTTTATGAAAGTCTAATTACTTTTTCAAAAATCTTCTTTTCTGAAACTACTTGGCCAAATACTTAAAAACTTTAATTGAATGTTCCTTAGGGTATCTAGTTTATAGATTGTATTCGGGGATTTGATCCATTCAAAAACATAGCGGCAGTTACTAAAAATAGAACATAGGGGTCAAATGAAGATTTTGGCTTTCATCTCAAAAACTAAAGCAGTAAGAGCAAAACTGACATAGGTGAAAGTGTTAAACAGGTTTAGATCTACATGTCAAGTAATCTTCAGACCAATAGGACAACTTATTGTTGGGTTACTGTCCAATAATAGTTAATCTTTAGGAAATTTTACAGTTTTGGGTTATGTATTATCTTTAATAATATTATAGAAAGAGAGAAAGTGAAAATGACAAAATTGTTCAGCAAAGTAAGATTTACCAATAAGTCAAATGCCTGAAACTGAAATTACAGGTGAGCGATATCAGGCTCTCATGAGCCTCTTGTTGTAACTTGAAGAGACTGTGTGCCAAACTCGCAAAATGGATACCACTCTCCTTATACCTACTTGACACCACTAATAAGGTTAAGAACATGTTTTTATGGGCATCCTTAAAATCATATTGAAAAAAAATAGTTAAATGTGAGTAAAGCTTACTTCTATAAACTCCTGTACTTCCTGTACCTTTGTAATCTGAAAAAGTTTAAAATCCATTCTCTGGTTCAGGAAAAGCTGCGGATGGGGACGTAATAATCATAATATAAAGGGATTAAGTCTATGTTTTTGCTTGGGAAACTCTTCAGATCAAAAAGTAAAATAGAACGTAAACAATGACATTATGTTATGAAAAATCTGCAAAAAATTGATTGAAATCTAGTCACTAGTCTGGGATGAGTTCCAGATGAGACAACTATCCACGGTGACAAAAAAATCGACACATAAAGATGATTTACCGGTGGAATATGTCTCCAAAATTTTGTGACAAAGTTGCCTTTTAATTTCTTTTCAGATATTGATGACTGCCTTGGGATAGAATGCTTCAATAAAGGAAGATGTGTAGATTTCCCAGGATCTTACACCTGTAAATGTGAAGAAGGATTTGAAGGAGAGCATTGTGAATTTGGTTTGTTATACCGTAAAATATATTCATTATGTCAATACAAAAAACACCTGCATGAATTCATCGGTTATCTACTTTGCTTGCATATGAGTCTTCAGTTTCATTCTACGTATGATTATGTGTATCCTGTCAACCCCTAAAAAAATACTGTCTACTTCCGCGCGCGCGCAATGATCCGATTTTTTTACTTTCTGTTATGGTAGAAGGTAGTAATGCTTTCATTGATTATTTCAACATAGGTAGGATTTCCATAAATATCTTCACATCTAGCATGGACCAGTTAGAACTATTGACAAATATAATACATAACGCTAGCGAGATGTAAAACATTTAGAAATACAATGCCTATCATGTTGAAGTGAGCAAAGAACTTTACTTTTAATTAATATTTCGATAGTAAAAGAACAAGACGGTAATGATAACGGTCAAGGTGTACTGTAATTTGCTATGGACTGTTTTCTTGTATCCGTTTCCACCACTACTGTATAATGGCCTATTGGAGAAGATAAAAGAAAACATATCGTATGTTTTGAAGAATATGTACTAAAATTCATTCTGATAACATATCAATGGCCCTACACATATTTTCGTCACAAATTATCCATGTCAAATTTAACAGGATAACTAGATATAAGTAACAAGTGAATACTCTTCGGATTTGACAGACACCTACCATATGTTTCCCGATCCTTTGAATTAAAAAAAAAAGTTGAATGGATAAATGAATAATTCATTTCTATTAAGGAATGGATTGTTGAATTATTAAAGCAAACTCCAACAGTGTTCATTTTATGTATTACGGATGTATATAATTCTGTCTACCAGATAATTGATAAATCACTCGTTTGTAGATATAAATGAGTGTTTATACTTAAATGGAGGATGTCAAGATCAATGTTTAAATACAAATGGATCATTCCAATGCCAATGTAGAGATAATACAGTTTTAGAAGAAAATGGTGTTTCCTGCAGAGGTTAGATCATATTGTAATTTTTATTATAGAATATGCTTGCCCTATGAAGTAAGAAACAGAATAAAAGATAAATCCGTCATTGTTAATCAAAAATATGAATTTTCGTTGGCTCGCATTGAAGTTGTTAATTCTATAATTTTCAAAGGAGAAGTTCCGGTAAGGGCTTATTTTGGCCTAAAATTTGAAGAACATCTGATGAAAGATTTTTGTCATTTTTTAAACACTAACGTGTCTTCTTCAGTCGATTCAATTAGTTAATGTAAAAGATTTGAACTGATTTGGTCATTACAGACGCCTAAATTCAAGCTTAAATATGAAAAATCTATCAAATATGCCACGAAATGTCACTTTTCAGATGGTTTTTGTCTAAAATGGAAGTGGCCGCAATAGTGTTCAGTCTCAACCTTCATATATGTTTTGTATCATCATCAAATACAACATATTTTTAAATGTTAAGACTGAACACAAATGCGGCCACTTCCGTTTTAGACAAAAACCGTCTACAAATTAGGACAAATGCTAAAATTTTGAGGATTTCAGTAATTTTGTATGATTAATGATGCTAGTACCTGATGCATGTGCATTGCATTGTCAAAAACAGCCCATATTTATGTTACAGAAGTATTCTTCTTTCCAATAAATAGCTTACATTAACCTGCTTTGATACGATAACTGCACTTGAGTTTTTACTAGAAACATTTTTGTTCGCTATGGAGATTCCGTTTATCGTCAAGTTATCGGAATTCCAATGGGGACTAACTGTGCACCATTTATTGCGGACCTGTTTCTGTATTGTTATGAGTTACAATTTATGACTAAAATTTGCATAGACCCATCGAAACAACATCTGATACAAAAATTTAATAACACTTTTAGATATTTGGATGATATATTTGCTCTCAATAATGACGACTTCAGTATGTACACTAAAGAGATTTATCCTGCTGAACTGACTTAAAATAAAGCTAATACTGACAATGAACACTGCCCTTTCATGGATCTTGATATCTATATCTTTAACGGGAAGCTTAATATCAAAATTTACGATAAAAGAGATGATTTTTCATTTCCTATTGTTAATTATCCATTTTAGATGGTGACGTTCCGTTGTCACCATCTTATGGTGTTTATATCTCAACTTGTTCGATTCGCTCGTGTATGTAACAATGTATTTGATTTTAACGATAGAAATCTCTGTATTACTGAAAAATTATTACACCAGGTTTTTCGATATCACAAACTAGTCAAAACATTTACTAAATTTTATCATCGGTACAAGGACATCATTCGTAAATAAAAATCTACATGCAGATATCTTATACGTTCAGGTATTTCACATCCTGTCTTTTATGGTAACATTCTATACAAAGCACAAACATGTCGTCATTCACCTCAAAGCTAACCAAACCTTTAAACAGACTTATTCAAAAGGGATATAGTTACGATACTGTTGTCAGGTCATTAAAGATGGCATATTTTGGAATTAATATTGATTCACTCATAGGGTCTTTGCATCGGAAATAAACACATTTATTCTAAAACCAGTTGTTTGCATGATACGGGTTATGTTCTTCTCATATATTTTATGATGGTATGATACTAAACCCTTAACGGGAGGGATTGTGCTTGATTTTCATATGATGATGACATAATCTTTCAATCAGTTTAATTGAGGTTTGGAGCTGGCATGTCAGTAACTGCTAGTAGTCCTTTGTTAATTTATGTATCATTTGTCATTTTGCCTAGTTTCTTCTGTTATCTATTCTGACATCGGACTCGGACTTTTTTTAAACTGAGTTTTACTGTGCGTATTGCTGTGTGTTTGTTTATTCTACATTGGCTAAAGGTATAGGGAGAGAGTTGAGATCACACAAAACATGTTTAACCCCGCCGCATTTTTGCGCCTGTCCCAAGTCAGGAGCCTCTGGCCTTTGTTAGTCTTGTATGTTTTTTTGATTTTAGTTCTATTATATGTTTCGGAGTTTAGTGTGACGTCCATTTCCACTGAACTAGTACACATTTTTGTTTAGTGGCCAGCTGAAGCCCGATTCCGGGTACGTGATTTTCTTGCTGTGTTGAAGACCCATTGGTGCCTTGGGCTGTTTTCTACTCTTTGGTCGGGTTGTTGTCTCATTGACACATTCCCCATTTCCATTCTCAATTTTAAAGTTTACATTCTTAACAAATTTTTTTGTTGCTATAATTTGGGGCCAAAAAGAGGTCTTACCGGGCCTTCTCCTTTCTGGTTACGAATTATGTTTTAGTTTTTCTTCTGATTGGTAGTTTACTCATATTGAATGTGTTGATTTTTCAGGTGACAGCAGTCAACCAACTATATTTCAAACGTATAAAATTGCTCGAAGGCTACTTCCTCGAGGATGTGCCTTTACAAATCTGATGTCATGTCAAGGAGCTGGTAATGGGTTGGAAATCAAACTTTCATCAACCGATTCGTGGTATCGACTGAATACAAATATGAGCATTCAATACACTTATGGCATTGTCTTTGCCGAAGTTGACAATTTTTCTATTCCAGTTTCACTGTCAGGGTTGATTGTAGTGATAAAAACCGGAAAATTTGAACTAATAACTGGATCTGTTCGATATCAGGAAACAGAGGGAACACAAATGTCCGACATGCATGACGATAATTGTATGTTTTTCAGTACAACTCCTAAAGACATTTACGACTTTGTTTCGTCTGGATCATTCCTAGGTACAGTATTTGAACGTCTAAAAAACAAACTTCCATCGTGGTTACAGTTTTCGAAATCTGGAGTTGGTTTACTTTCAGTTACCGATCTCAAAACAAATGTTGTGTATGGCAACAGTATAGACACAATTAATGAATGCACCGGTTCCCCAGTATTCAATGATCGCTTATACAGTGTTTTTATATTTGGAACTGATATGGCTATCAATATATATGGTAACCGTATACATGTTCCTGGCCCTCTTCAAGGCAATAAGTTCTGTATTATTGTCGACATCTGTCAGAATACTGGTGGCACAGTATTCCTTATGCTTCCACAAGAATCCCGTAATTTATTGGATGATGTAGAAATGTTGAAAGATATGACAAACAATGGAGTGCGATTTAGACCAAGAGGGATTGGACTGTCACTTCTACAGGGTGTCAATGTTCACTATAAAACTTCTGAACTGAAACTTTGGAATGGTGATGAACTATTTCAGTACAGGTAAATGTATCTAACATTATCATCTCAACGGTTTACACAAATGTACATCTCCAAACATTTTGCATTTTTTATGTTATATGAATGACCAGTTGTTATTGGCGTTTTGTGAAATTTATTAAATGATATTAAGTTGTGTATTGTCATATCCAGATTACAATAAATATTAAACCACTCACAGAGAAAATATTGTAGTCATCGTGTAATTCAATTATCTTACCTACAACATATTCTGAAAGTTCTACCTAAGATCTAGACCTGTTGTGAACGGTTCTACCTAAGGTCTGGAATAGATTCTGACAGTTCCGAGAATAGTTTTGTAACAGTTCTACACTAGAACAGATTAATACTGATATTTATTTCGAGTTTCAGAACAAATCCAGTAAACTCCCCATGACTTCTAGAAATACTAAAACTGTTCTAGAATAGATTTGAACAATTTTAATTTGATAATAATCCTGACAAGTCTTCTATAGAACGGATCCTGGCAGTTATATCCTAGAAAAACGTTCGGCAGTTCTACTCTGTAATATATCATGACTATTCTACATCAGACCAGTTTTGGACAGTCCGACCCTAGAATAGAGTAGATTTTGTCTAGATACAACTGTTCTATGACAGGTTTTGTTGACAGTTCTGAAGAGAAGATAAAATTCATCCCAGCTTTACGGTCCACACGAATAGGCAAATGTCTACATATTTTATGACGAATTCCAAATCATCTGGAGTTATGAAAATTAAAGGATAAATTCATAGAGTGTCACCAGTAAATCCCTTACAAATCTAACAAATCTTAATATCTGAAAACAAACACTGGGGAAATTTCTGGTAGTGGACATGCACATGCATATGGGGTTGGTCTAAACTAACATCAACCCTCATTGATTGATATCGTTTTATTGATAAAATAAACAACAAGAGCAGATGTTATAATCAGAATTATTTCGATAAAAACATTAACTATACAAAACAAATATCAAAGACTAGGGAAACAATTCAGGTATACTAATAGAAAATTGAACTGTTATAACATTAACTTACATTTTTTCTTCAAGAAAGATGATAGATAGTTTTTGCATTTACTCGTCCATGTAGAAAAAAAATCCAGTTAATGTTGGTTAAGAAATAAAGCATTTTGCACGATTAGGATTTGGCATACTTCCATGTGTTAATCATTTTCATTTTAGGATATTTCAATCTGCAAATCTATGGCTTGGAACAGATATAGAGTATAAATCAGAAAGTGAATACTTCGATCTAGAAGTAACAGGACAAACAGACGTTTTCTTTGCAGTTCCAAGTATTTCTAGTGTGAGTTTTTCTTTCAGCATAAATATATATTCCTTTCTCTAATATTTAGAAAACTACTTTAGAAAGTTTCATGTACAAATAGAAAGGACATGTTAAAATCGATGTGAACTATGTTAACGATGTGGACAATATAAATAAAGGCAACAGTAGTATACCGCTGTTCAATAGTCATAAATCGATTTAACTGAAACAAATCCGGGTCACAAACCAAAACCGAGGGAAACACATCAACTATAAGAGGAAAACAACGGAACAACATAAACACTGAACTGTCATTCATTTAAACGAATCCTATTCCAATGCATTACCTTAATTGTAGTTAGTACAACATTTTCAATTTTTTTTTTCAATGCTCTTCAACTTGTTATTTGATTTGGCTTTCCAACTGTTTTGATTCAATCGCCATCGATGAGTCCTATACAGACAAAACCGGCGTCTGGTGTACCAAATTATAAACTTGATATTTTGTATGTGTTACTCTTACTGTTCTGTTGTATCCCTTTAATCATATAGCTCTTATAGTTTTTACGTATCTAAACATCTCTTGCTTTCAAATTTTTAGCTTTCCGGGTTTCTGATGACAAATCTAGCGCTTCAGACGCGCAGAATGTATAAAGGGTTTTTTTTATTTTGGCTGGGCGCACCTTCAAAATAAGACTAACCATTACCCTAACATTTAATAACGTGGAGAAAAAACATATAAACAATTTTTTTCTCACCTAATGCATAGTTGGTCATAACCACTTTGACTTAACTTTCTTGAAATTTTGTTTTCCAATGCTCTTCGACTTTATAATCGATTTAACATTCGAACAACTGATTTGATCCAATGTGAATAATAAGTGTAATGTAGACAAAACATGCATCTACCGTACTTAATTATAAATCTGGTATATTTGCTAAATTTTTACATCAATATCTTCTATTTAGCTGTTTTTGGATGTATTTCTTGAAGAATGGAATGGTCTTATACAATTCAAAGATTTCACTGCAACACCTACAGTACGTATTCCAATGTTTGGGAAAGTGTTTGAAATTACATTTAATGGCTTGATGATGGCTAGTTTGAACGTATACGTATCAATAGGAGGTAAGTGGATTGAATTAACCATATATATCATTGTTTTTGTTCATGCAATCTCCACTAATCTTATTTTATTGTGATCAATTGCAATATTTAATGTTTCGGTTAGATAAATTTGAATTTTCTGCCGTACCAGTTAATCTATAGAGAAATCAGAGAAAACAGTGTTGACATTGTTTGTTTCTAGTACATCATGCCTTTCACCTGATTTTTTTTAATTTACTATTTACAGTTATGCCGCATGCGGGGCATGAGTTTCCTACCGATCCATATCTGTGACCATCTATGAGATTTTCAGGCTTATGGCGGTACAAGGGTCAAAATGAGTTTATTGCATTTTTATGAAGTATACATAGATTCAAAACACCCGGATAAGTTATTTTGCTACATTCTGCAAAATAACAGAATTATGGTCATTTTTATTACTTTCGATTTTATTAAAAATATTCATTTTCTTTCAATATTATACATGTATGTTCATCTATTATATTTATCTATGAAACTTGCCATATTGTTTTTTATTTTTTTTTTTTTTATTTTGGGGGGATCCTAGTCTTTTTTAATTTCTATATCAACCATACAGTTGCCATAGCAAAAATATACCGAAGTCTGCAATCTTAATAATAATGATTTAAACATTTTTCTATCTCTTTAGGAAAACTAAGAAAGAGAATACCAAGATATATGATAAACCATCAAGGAGCTGCGTATTATTTAATATGCTTTCTAATGTTCATCTATTATCTTATTGTGAATACATTTTGTACATATATCCAGACAAAGTGATTACACCAAAGATCTATTAATGCAAAGTAAGATGAAACAAACAGCATGATCAATAATATTAGGGCATCTAGGTGAAAGGGATATACGAAAATTTTCAACAACACATACATCTTGCTTATGTAGTTCGAAGACAGGCATAGATAAATAAAACCCATGGGACGAGACTCTATTGGGGTCCTTATTGGCAGACACAAATATCTTGATGTACATGTACCGGTATATATGTACATATGATCATATTTCTCCGTACAATGTGAAACAATGAGATTTACTTCAAAAACTTGGTGTTCATGTTGCAATCTGTATTGGAAATACATTAGAAAAAAAATAATAAATTAACACTGCACTTTGAAATGCCTATAATGATCTAAAGTTTATCTTCTGGCCCCTTTGTGAATTAATTTTAATTCAGACCAATGCAATAAAATCTAAAAGATAAATTATGTGAATTTAGAACGATTCTAAACGGTATTTTTACCTAAATTATTAATTCTACATAAAAATTCTACGTGTTTTTCATATCATAAATATGATTCAAATTTCCCCAAGTCAAGAAAACGGAAACTTTATTTTACCGCATGATATAAAAAATGAAAACAACACGTTATAATTGGACATTCAATAACAGGTGCCTCGATTACGTTACGTAACTTTACATCGACGTTTTTTCATTATGACGTTTACCGCCATAAGCCTGGAAATGTCATGGCGGGTCACATCTATGGTTTTTGTAAAACAGGACCCCATAAAAGTACCAGAGGACTGTGGTAATTTATATTTGCCTTGTTTATTTGTAAATCTGACAAATATTTTTTATGCATTTATTTTTAAAAATAAGCTCTGCTTTAATACTTTTTTCAAATCAAACTGACATTCTTATAGCTTGTTTGCGAATAATTTTTCACTGTCACATCTTTTTCTTTTAAATAAAGAACAAAAATAAACTGGAAAACAGCTAATACACTTTACCATGTAGCATCGTTTCCTTTATCATAATGAATATGAAATAAGGGCAAAAAGTTAGTATTAGATCATACTCTATTTTTACACAGCCTAGTACCCATTCCAATTTCTTTTGAATGAATGTTGACTTAAGAAACAATCTAGCCTAGTAGACTGCCTTATAAAAAAGATACGCGAAAAGTTTTATATAGTACGCTACGTTTTTTTATTACTGTAACTATGATCGGTCATATATATTTGTTAAATATTTGATTACGGTTTGTGTGTATATCAATGAAATTTAATTTTAATTGAATTGGGAGGTTGAATGTAATTTCTAGGAAAACAGTCACACTCTCAGCACGGGAGTTCATTCAAAATGATTACAGATTATGTTCGGCTTTCCCTCTTAAAGTACAATATTTTTTAACTTTGTCAAACGAAAAACAAGTGACAGATTAATGTTGCTTGTTTCTGGATCCAATTATTAATACAAAAATGAAAACAACACGTTATAAATTTCATGCGTCCGAAGCGCATTTCTGGATTTACCTTCATCAGGAACACTCAAAGCCGAATATTTGAAAGCCAAGGATGTATAAGGACCGAAAAGGTTGAAGAGCTTTAAACCAAAAAGGACCTAAAAAAATAAAAAAAATAAAAAAATATATAATCAAAGATATATACTATCATGCTTTGATTCGATTTATTGAATAAATATTGTTTAAACCAAACGAAAACAATTAGCTAAAATAGACATTATATACGTTTTTCTCATTAATTCTTCAAAACTTTATAAAAATATTACCTTTTGTTTTGATTAAGTAAACAATGTCAAATTATTGTCTACGAAGTATATAATGTGCAGTTCTATTTGTATAACAGTAATTAACGAAAGACAAAAATCAGGGATATGTAATCGCAGATATGTTGACTGTTATATTCTCAACTTTGTACATGCTTTCTCATCACTGATGAGTCTTTTGTAGACGAAACGCGCGTCTGGCGTACACAATTTTAATCCTGGTATCTATGATGAGTTTTTTCGTACTAACACATAAAAACAGAGGCGGAAAATACCAGGTGGGATAGAAGTTGAAGTAAATCTGATAAAGCCAAAGCAATAAACCAAAGACAAAGTAAAGACAAAAAATCCACAAAACACTTAAGAAACATGAACCCACTTTTAACTGGAGGAAATCTCAAGGATATATATTAATAGATTAATCCTTGTTAAATTTTGTATTATTTTAATTAATTTTTTTTAACGATTAGGTTATGAAGATAGAATTTGGTGTGGAAACGGGGCTAACCCACCTGGTGTATTTGTAACTTTCCTTTTGGATGTCAATCCTTTTAGAAATATACCTATAGTTGGTGACTGGATTTTTAGAGCTGGTTTTCGTGTTCGTGCGTTTGTTACAACAGAAGAAAAATTATCAGCTGAAACACAGATAGATATTGTCAACGACATTTCACAAATGAAAAATATGGTTGAAAAATATAGAATTCTGATCAACGCCTTTGTGAATAATATTACCGGTATCATTTCCAGCACTTCAGAAGATGCGATAAGTCAAATATTGACCTCGATTTCAGAACTTGAAGCAATACTTACCAAAAGGTTGGCTGGAATATCTGACTTGCAGTTTGTTCTAAGCGAGGTCAAACAAATGTGGAAAAGGTATATAACATTAAAAGAACACACAGCTGTTTTACAAGATGAATTGGAATTTCACACAGGAGGATTTGCTGCAAACTTATCTCATTTAATTGAGTCTGAAACTAAGGGAATTGGACGTAATATCGATGTAACTATATCTAAAATTACTACCAAGGTCTCGTCGTTGCTTAAGGGATATACTGGGTTCGGTGTTCAGTTCACTGGTGTTGTAAGTTTATTTTCACTCGATTTTAGTACAATGACAATAGAATTGGTAATTGGTGCAAAAAGTCTAGGGCAGTGTAGCAAATTTAGAAAAGTTTATGAACTTTTACAAGGCGAGTCTGCTTTTCGAGTACTTGCAAGTACCAGTATTCCAATAAAACTTGGATACTTTTTGTCGTATATTAAACATCGGTCCTTAAGTATTGCAATAGGAGATGGCAAGTTTGTTGCGCATGTCCAGATTGGTGTTTCAATTCTCGGAATGAAAGCATCTGGTGATCTTTTAATCAGTAACAATGGATTGTTTGTCGCCTTAGAGGGTAATATTTGGGATATATTTCTTGCAAGGGTGGAAATGTCAGCCGAATTAGGACAGAAATGGCACGATTTAACATTTTCAGTGAAGGGAAAACTGTTGGCAGCGTCAGAAGGACAAGGTACGATAACTGGAAGAGATTCTGATTTTCAAGGTAGTTATTTAGATGGTTTAAGAATGTTTGCACGGAAAATTGCCGATGAAGCCAACAAAAGGCTAACCTCAGCTCAAAATGGCGTAACCATGGCTCAGTCGGCACTGATACATGCTCAAGCAAAGATTAGTAATGCTCAAGATGATGTCCGAAAGTTCCACTCAAAATTTGACGATGCAATAAATAAACTTGACAACGCTAAAAAAAAAAGTTGATGAAGCCAAAGTTCCTTTTGAAAATGCACTTCAAACGTTACGTAATGCTCAGAGAAATGTCGATAACTTATGTCGGATAAGGGATTGCCCTTGGGTGTGTATCCCAGGACTTCGATGTAGATGGTGTAAACGTCGTACCAGATGGGTTCGAATTTCTTATCCTTGCTGTGGATGGACCAGTTGTATGTTCAAAGTACCAAATACGTTTTGTGAATATGCAAATTTGGTTTGTCGAGGTATAAGGTTTATTGCCTATTTGGCATTAGAGGCTGCTAGGATTTTTGTAAGAATTCCAATGATGATACTTGAAGCTGCCAAGGTTGCCTTAACAATAGCACAAATTGCAGTTGATAAAGCTAGAGTTGTTCTTTATATAGCGGAAGGCATACTGGAAGTTGCACAAATTGGACTAGAAGTTGCAAAAGGCGGATTAGAAATAGCTAAGGGGGCGATTGAGGTTATACAATATACTGTAAAGGCAGCGTTATATGTATTCGAATTAATTGTTCAGGGAATTCAACAATTGATTGATGTAAAGAATTGTGGATTCGAAATAGAATTGTCAACTCAGGATAAAGCCCTGTTTCAAGTAGGTTGTGACGTTAAGGCTTTTGGATTAGGTTGGACAACTTTTCAGTTTTGGTTCGACTTCAGACATCCTGTGACAAGCATACTGCGAATAGCAAAAGCTACAGTGAGTACATTATTAGATTCAGTTAAAAACGTTTTCGGAAAGAGAAAAAAGAGAGACATTTTGTTTAAGGCAATGTCAAAGATACATCATGTTTTGAAATTATATAAGAGAGATACTTTTGACTTTTCTAATAACCAGAGTATGTACCTAAATGAAACAATTTTCCAAGATGAAAATGATGTAACTGATAGTGAACACACAGCTGAATACAATGATCGAGTAAAATACTTCGAAAGTAAATGCAAATCATTTAAAACTGTACATGAATTTTTAACACTGACTGTAAAAAATTTGCTGAACATATCAGCTGAAACAAGTGCGACTCTAAATGAGAGTACTACTTATAGAAATATCATTGAAAACATCACATCTTATTCATCGATTGATAATATGACGCTAGAAACTTCAGGTATCAGCGAGGAATATGCCCAAAGCGACTACAACTTAACAGCCGAGGAACTGAATATAGTGCTTGAAGAAGTGAAAACAAACATGCTAGATGATCCTGTTATTTCAGAAATTGCAAACGTGACAGAAGTTGCACACGACATGATCAACTCTGGAATGGACGAAGCCAATTCCCTCCCAATCATAAATAGTTGGTTATTTGAGATGGAAAATTTTACAGTGGAATATTTTGATACAAACGACTGTTTCGGTTTTCAGGACTGCCTTCAACATACTTTTTCTGTTCTTTACGACCAATTTGCGGACATATCGATAGAAAAGACTGAACTGAGCAGAAATATAACGGTTGAAATTGAAGACGTCTTTGTGAAACTAATTTTGAATGATTCACTCTCTACAGTGGATATATATCAGATAACTAGCCACCTCAATGTTAACTTAATTGAGTTATCGGAAGCAAATATGTTTTGTTCTTCGCCTCCAACGTTTGATTCGGTATTACAAAATCAAACCTTCTTGTCTGGAGATAAGCTCAGTCTTGTCTGCAATGTCACAGGAGATCCGTATCCGCGTATATGGTGGTATTACAACGGTAGTCTTCTTCAAAATGAAACTACTAATGAACTTAAATATTTTGAACCAACGTCTAAGCATAGCGGTTTTTACAGTTGCATTGCTGGAAATATTGTCACAAATATCACATCAAAGACTGCATACATTCATGTAACAGGTAAATACTTAAGAATGTATACCATTTGAAAGATGCGTTCTGTATAAATTTGAAAGGTCAATAGTAAGTCCTGATACTTTTAGCGTTCAAACATTTAAGCATCAATTTGGAGAGGTTTGAAAAAATACCTCTCTTGCAACTTCACTATTCCCAGTTCCGCTCTATATATATGATTTAAAAACTGGAAGTTTATTTCTTTATGCTAGTAATATAGGCATGTGTTACTTACATGCTCTTTGTAGTATAAAGTTTTAATCTCTTTATGTTTGAAGATTAAACACATAATTCTGTTGAGTTGGGCCAATAGTTTTCAATCAACTTTCGCTAGTTCAAATGTTTTAATAATTTCTTTTGAGAATGTGCACCGGGAAGTGTTTATCTGTTTGGATACTGTATTGCATGTCCGAAAGGAAAATACACAAACAAATGGAACCAGAATCACTGTTCGAACTGTCCGACAGGATACACAACAGACGGTGAAGGATCAGTTCAGGATACGGACTGTTATGGTAAACTGATTAATATAGATATCATATTATACTATTCAGTACAAAAATATAAATAATGATTAGCCAATGAATTATTAGCAAGAAAAGACAAGACAAAAAAGTAAAAAAAAAATAAAGACGAGAAAAAACGATGAATGTATTTTACAAGTCATCACGCAGAAACGTATGAGTAAACAGAATAACTCAAAACAATGCTAAATATAGGTGCCCCAGTTCCAGGTCCGCCAGTAATCATCGCATTTTAAATTACGACGTGAATCCGATGATTGACAATAAGACTTCAACCGGTGAAGACAGACTGGACAATCGTAGTCATTTATGCCACAGATAATGCGTGCATGTCAGCTAGGCAAAAATGCGTCTGCATTCTTTTCTCATATCTGTTTAATGTCTGGTATAACTCCCAACAGTTTCCTAATATACACATAATACATAATTTTCTTCAAATTAATAGAATGTTGCGCTTTCCAGACGATTCTAATGTATTTAACTTCACAAATGATAACAAGGCAAGCCGTTTTATGCATAATGGCAATCTTTAGACAGTCATTAGTCATCTTTTTATTATTATTTAAAGTATGAATTCGAAATTATGAGCAACGCTATTTTGTAACTGTTTTCAGTTTTAATGATCGGGACTAAAATAAGCTGATGAAACATAAAGGTGTAGCAGGGTTTGGAAAAAGAATTTGTAATATCATTCGTGAATTTCATTCAATATACAGTAATTTTGATTTATCTGCAAGGCATTGGAAGTGTAAAGACTATTTAAAGTATATAAAAAGGAAAATGAAAGTACGAAGACAACAATTGCGTTGTCAAATTAGATTTGACCTGAATGAAATAGTGTGATGCAGCATCACAGTCAAATCTCCTTACAGCTTCATAACAGCTTGGAAGATAAAAGTTTTCGGTGGATGCAGTTCATTTGCTGTTTACCTAAATCAAATATTATGTGATTATAAATAACTGACATACACATATTCACATTACAGAATCTACTCCTATGGTGCAGATACTGGTTGGAACATTTGTTGGACTGGCTATTGTTGTAAATGCTGTTATAATATTAGTAAAAGTGACGAGAGCAAGGCTTATGAAAAAAACAACAGATACGGTGAGATATATTTAGTTGTTTATCAAAAAGTTTAAGCTATATACATTAAAAATAGAAGATGTGGTATGATTGCCAATAAGACAGCTATCTACCAAAGACCATATGCCGAAGATGTAAGCTATACATTGTCATTTTTTCTCCGTAACACAAGGACAAAATATGAAAAGAAATTTTAATGGGATCGTCTAGTATTGTGACTAAATTGAAATTTCACTCTGCTGGTTAACATTTTTTAATACACAACCACAATTCTATTTTTTCATATATTTTTTTTTTTGATAATCAGTTTTTAAACTCAATTGGATTATGATAACATTTGAATGTGCTTCTTTTCTTAAGTTTAGTCTGTATCGTCATGATACGAATGTTTTAATGGATGAACTGAGTTTTCTCCTACTTTCAAGGACATTTCATTTGGATTGTTTTATTCTTGTTTACTTCGCAAAACAAAAGTAATTGATAGTATAAGGAATATACTCTCACATAATAAAAGGTGTCTAAATTTTATAGTTTTATATTTGTAAAGTAATGAAATTCCAAAACATAAGGGAACATTATCTCCATTTATTAACATTACACTATCTAAAATTATTTTGATTTCATAATTTTCGATGTAGCCGAACAGGCAAAATTTGTGTCTTTTCTTTAATCGTATAGACCTTATTGCGAAATGAGGAACAGAACGTATATAGGCAAAAACAAGATAAACGTTGACCCTGCATTTTTGATGTCGTCCACAAACGACGAGCATCAATGTATGTCAGCTTTGGTCGTGTTTCGACTAAGTTAAGTAGCTTATTGCCCCGGAAAACCAAAACAAATTGATGTATTTCGCCATTTCAGAATCTGAAAGTCTATGGGTTATTTCATTGTTCGTTCTCCAAAATGAAAAGAACGTCATGTCATTGGTAGAATTTCAATTGTTTAGAACTTGTTAACCAATCATAACGTTTTGGCTAACGGTTGATAATATTACCCAGAATACATTAGATACAAACGACGAATTGATTAAATCAACAGACAGTAATCTATTAAATAGGAGAGATTCTGTTTAACAAGATTATTTGTAGTGAATAAAAAAAAAAACCCGATTACTCACAACTGTCAAGATAGCCGAAACTTCAAAGAAACAGTTTATCTAATACCTTTCGAATAGTTTTTGAACACACGGATACCGTTGGTACCAGTTTGAACAAATGCGTCGTAACAATACGTGATAACGAGTTTCTAATATTAACTGAATGAACACTAGTCGTTGAATATGCCAGGTTAATTGATAAAAATATTCTTCTAAGCTTGTTAAAAAAAATAATGATAATTTGAGTTCTATTGTAAAGGGAAATGAAAAGGTTATTGTGATATAGTACATTATTATTAAAATTGGTATATTTACATGAAAGACTCTTGATTACAGTTTGACTTTTGGAGGCGAATTCAAGTCAATACATATGGGTATCTTTGAATATTGTATTTTTTATATAAATATTGATTTTATTATCAGTAAATTAAAACCATACTAAATAGTATTTTTACACCCATATGCACTTTGATGGCAATGAAATATGTTGATACCTATATGTTGGCATTGCACAATGTCATGTTTTTCTCTGACTCTTTACACTAATTCCATTGGATGTTGGATGTGTATTGATTGATATATTAGTCTTAGATACATGATTTCTTTTATTAGTTGTTATTGGCTTTGAACTAGCTGTCAGTAACTACGAGTACTCTCAGATCTGTTCTTTGTGTCTTTTTTTGTTTTTTTTTTTTTTTTGTTAGGAATGTATAAATACCTTGCCACGTCCGGTCTGTGTTTTTGTTAGATGTTCGATCTGATGAGTTAAGCCATTTTCAACTGATTTTAATAGTTTGTTCTTATGTTGTGCTGTAACACCACTGTCCCAGGTCAGGGAAAGGTTGTTGAGCGCTCACAAACATGTTTAACCCCGCTATATTCTTTATGTGCCTGTCCCAAGTCAGGAGCCTGTGGTTCAATGGTTGTCGTTGGTTCATGTCTGTCATATTTGTTTCTCGTAAATTGTTTTGTTTTAAAATTAGGCCGTTAGTTTTCTCAATTGAATTGTTTCATATTTGTCATGTCGGGGTCTTTGATAGCCGACTATACGGTATGGGGTTTTTTCTCATTGTTGAAGACCGTACGGTTGCCTATAATTGTTGACATCCACTTCATTTGAACTTGGGTGGATAGTTGTCTCATTGGCAATCATACCACATCTCCTTATTTTTATATAGATATATTACCCGTGTCTTTATATTATCTTGAACACCAGGGATATTCAGTTTAGGTAGTTTTAACAACTTAGTTTGTTTAGTGGTCAGTGCTTTGCTATGGACATGATTTATAACTTACATTTCTTTAATATATTAATTATGCTATGTGTTATAAGTCTCTCTTGGTAAAATAGTCCCATACGTATTAAATAATTAAACATTCTTAGCTTCAAATGTTTGAAATTGAGGGTACTCGATGTTGTTAAAACTCTTCGAACGCACCAAATATACGAAGTGTTAATTTTACATTTTAGATATGAACCTTTAATCAATTTTTCTTTACTTTGCCATCTTTCATCTTCGTAAATAGTTCCCAATAGTTGTGTGTGAGAGTGTGTGTGTGTTTGTTAAACTTAAACTTAACGTTTAAGCTTTTTATTTCTTTGGATGTGGTACATATGTTATTGTGTGAGTTTGTACAAAGCACGTCCAGTTTCTCCGAAGTACTAAATACCTCTCAAGTTAATTAATAATCCAGAAAAGATGTTCATGAAACATTGCGTGTATGATAATGAACACAATAAATCGTGGCAGCAAATATTTTAACAATTTGATATCTTTTCGCAGGCCTGTCTTACCAAGTATGCAGAAAGCTCAACAGAATCCAGTTTTTGAATTCCAGTGAAATGAATTTCTGTGATTTTATTTAAGGCCAACAGCTAAATTATACTGTACATCTCAATAATTTAATATATTAATGTTTCTCTACAATAACATTCGGAATTGTTTATATTTCAGGACACATATTACAGGAATATGTTTGACTTGATAAATTGTTTTGTCCTTTAAATTGCAAATAGTGAAATTCTTCAATACTTTCAAAATGTTTAATGGTTTTTTTATATTTTCATTTTATTTTTCAAAACACGTAATGCATAATCATGACAATATACAAAGGTATACAAATTATCCTTTATAGTGAAGATAATACAAAGTCAGATAGTTATAATTAAGTTAATTTTAACAATTCTTATAATTACTATTTTCTTAAGAGCAGTTTGAGTTTTCTGCTGCAAAGTAATGTGTGTGGGTTTTGTTTTATTTTTATAGTTAAGTTTTGAAGATGAAAACAAATTGGAGTAAGAACTCAAAACAAAAAACAAAAATTGTGGAAAAAATCAAAAACAAGAATGAAATTTGTAGGGAAAAAAAATTGATCATCAGTGGTTTTCTCTATATATCACGGCATTTATATGATACTTAATTCAAAGCAGATGGAAAGTAAAAAGCCAGATTTATAGGTTTCATTAGCAAATTTAAAAAACAAAAGTCTCGTGTATTTGTGTGGTTGTTCTTCAGAATAAACACAGAAAGTGCCAGCTATTCCATTCTCTCTCAAACTGTTCTTTGTTTTTGTTTATAAATAGCTACAGTTTTTTCAGTACAGTACAGATCATTTAACTTTTGTTTGAGTGTTTAATGTGACTGATGAATGAACAGGAGGAACTAGTCTGGACAATAGTACACACATGTTAGTGGTGTTGTCATTACAATTTCATCAAATCATTACGATTTAATGAAATAATGATGACAAAACTACCCACATGTGTGTACTATTGTTTACGCAAATGTGTAATATTGAACCAAAAAGGTCCATTTGTATATAGTTTTCCCTGAATCAAATATGAGCCACAGCTTAGCCTAAAACAATATGTTACCTACATCAATATCTGTGTTTAAGAGATATTGTAGCATAATTCGATTTAATTAAGGCTGTTGCTAAATATCTTCATATTAATGACAAGTTCCCAAAATGATGCTTTTGGCAGATTTTGTAGTATTGCATTATTTGAAGTTGTTAGAAGCCCAAATTTATAATATCTGACAGACAAATGTCTTTTTTATGCCTTCTCATATATTCTCTGTTCGTGTATGTATATCTGCTAAGAATTTATTTTAATCAAATAGAACGTAGAAGTGAGGAAAAGGCTATTCCTATTTAGGTGACATAATCCTAAACAGTTCAAATTATTCATTGTATTGGTCATTTATAGTTACTTGATCTATTTAACAAAATGCAGTGAAGTATGATTGCCAATGAAACAAATTTTAATAAAAATACAAACAAAGATGTATCACTGCTTTTATAATAAGAAACAAAAAGAATTCTTTATAATGGTTGTTATTTATTTCATTCATTTAATCTTTAACAAGAACAAGTATTCATATGGACCCTTTCGTTTAAATGGTTAATATTTATTGCCAAATTAATTTTGTATATTGTAATCACATTAATGTTAATCATTGTACCTACCTTTCGAAAAATACGATGTATTATCATATTCGACATAAGGGATATAGTAATAGTATTATGTAATCCGTTAATCATGCTGTCCGTCCGAACCATAATAACTTAGAAAACTTTTTTCGAAATTCTGTTCCGGATAATTCGTCATCTTATTCTATAGACCTGACTATACCGTCATTTTGATTTGACAATTCTTGCAGGGGTTATGGGACTTTGACCATTTACCTACTCTTGCTACACAATCACACCTTGTGTATTGATCTATTTTTTTATTGATACCTTGCGGATGCAATTCCTCTGAGTCCGTTTGACAGAAAGCTCGCATACGTGGTACGATATTTTATCATGTGAAGATGACCATTCCGTGACATCATTTTGATTTTTTTTTCTGGGGTTATGGAACTTGTGACGATTTTTTACTATTGTTTATATTGTAACACACGGACACAGCTCCTTTGAGGTTGAATGTATCGTTGACATAACTATACGATTTGACATGGTTTTGGGGAGAGTTACGGAATCCTGTGCATGCTTAAATATTATATTGTAGCACAATCATTTATTATGAATATTAGACCGTTATACTGTTTGGCAAAACAATTCTGCAATTGATGGGATTGTTTTTATATCATTTGTAGTGAACCATACTGTTTGTTTCATCGTCTTGATTTGAGAATGTTTCTGTCATTTAGATTTGATAATTCTTGCGAGAGTTAGAGGATAGTTATCGTTCACGATAAGAATGCAAATGCAAATAATATGCAATGTTTTTCCAGAAAGCTTTCATACCTTGTAAGATTGTTTGTCATTTAATGTACTCTTTCATCATTTCTTGATTTTAAGAATTGTTCTTTTGAATTTCATGTAGACAAATGCATTCTTGATCAAGAGCACTAGTATTTTGCTGACAAATTGTGAATAAAACATGTATGTCGCATTAGAGCGTTTTCTGTATCTTTTTGTTTTTTGTTTAACACTTTTCGAATTGGGTAGACGATTGACAAATATTTTTTTGCAGAAGTTTATTCATTCAGTTAAATCTTTAAAATTCGGCTTTAAAATTGTTAGTTCATACCAAACAAATATACAATGTAGTTATTCATATTTTTAGACAAGCTTTGTTTATAACCTTCATATACGATATTGCCCTAACCTATATGATTCAGACTCTTAAAAAATATACCTATTATCATTTTAGGAGAAAACATTTCAGGAGCAACAACATATGTAGTAAATTTTTTAAAGTAAAGAAAGTATTTAGAACATACTCTAGTGAAATGTCGTTTATATCGTGTCAAATTAAATGAAAACAATAATGCAGGTCGCATGCCTGGTACAAGCTACGACTTGTGAGAAAATCTCATATTTTGTAAAGAGTTTTTAAGAAAAGAGGACTTAATGGATAAATAAATTACAGCATTTTTCAACAAATATGCCAGGACTTAGATATCAGTGCGCGAAACTATGTAGATTCTTCTTTTGTAGATTTTGCGTGTTTTATAGACTTTGGGGATTTGATTTACATCTTTCTAAATATATAAATATTTTAACATTCGAAGTTGTTGTTATAATTTTACAATGCACACATTGGTGACGTCCGCGATAAATAATATACGTACACAGCCAACCTGTCTGACATACATAATTATGTTTTGAAGTGTAACGGTATTTGTAAATTGAGATTTTTTCTGATAAAGGGAGATAATCCAATTTGAATGTTATGCATGTTCCATCACCAATATAAGTATATAAGAAGATGTGGTATGAGTGCCAATGAGACAACTCTCCATCCAAGTCACAATGTGTAAAAAGTAAACAATTAAAGGTCAAAGTACGGTCTTCAACACGGAGCTTTGGCTCACACCGAACAGCAAGCCAAGAAGAAAGACATGCATTATATTTGTCCCATACTTTATACGTTAAGTATAAACTATTTAGAATTTACATTGCATACTCGGTAGTCTCTAATTGGCAACAAGTGTTTATACAATATGATTCATCTCGTGAAAAGGAAGATTGAAATTAGCTCAACAGGTAAATGTAGGACCACAGACAACAAAAGACGAGGATCTAAACTTCGGAAAAACTAGTTTTATTAACACTCAAACCCAATTCTTTTATTTTTGATCAGTGGAATGACAAAGGGTATATACAAAATATTCAATACGTTATAGTTACAATTATTACCTAACTATGTAGTACCGGTAATAGAGAATCAAATATACACACAAAAGAATGTCAAATAATAAGCAATTTCAAAATATATTATGTGTTGAAATAAAATCATGCTGTCCAACACTATATTATCGGCGACTGTACTTCGAAATAAATATTGCATACATCAACGTCATAAACAGTGTGATAAAACACGGTTTTGTAATGACCAAAACATATTCTAACAGAATCAAAATATGGAAAAAATTAAAGAAATATCTAGATCTTGTTTCAAATTAAGAAAAAGCTAATTGATTTAGGTCAGGAAAACACAAGACACAATGAACGAATAACAGCAGTAAAATCTGAAAACAAAAAAATCAGCAAAGATACTAGGCTTATAATTTATTACGCCAGATCCGCCTTTCGTCTACATAGAACTCATCAGTGACACTCAAAGCAAAACAGTTCGAAGGCCAAATCAAAACAAAGACTATGCTGTCTATTCATGTGGGTAAGAAAACAGTAAATTTACAGACAATAATTATATCAATTGATAGTTAAAGGATAATCCATGTCGACCTAAAAAGCTGACTACTAGGCATGTGAAACCCTCAAGGACGACACGTCCACGAGCATTAGCATCGACCAAGTGATTTTAAAAGATACTAGGCTTATAAGCAATATGATTATTTGAAAGGACTTTTCCTGAAGTTGCCATCCTTATAAACAGCCTTATAGCTACAAGATGAGTGTAACACTTTCAATCAAAATGCCCACTACATATTAATAAGTGTTTTGCATTCGGAACACTTAACATTTAAAAAATATATACAAAATAACTTTTCATTTTTTTATAATAGCACAGTGAAGTTGTCTACTTGTTGTATAGAAGATGAATTAGATATTTGTACAAAAACAAAGTATATGGTATGGTATCAACTTTACTAATTACTATTTCTAGGAATCTCAATAAATACTAAATACTATATATATATATAGCCGATAGCCCAGCAATACTGGTGGACCCCGATTTTATTAATATAAATATAATTGATAAACACAATATACATAAAGCATAAGTATCAATGCACAATAAATTAACTTTCATTAAAGAATTTAATAGAATAATAAGTAAATTGTGTTCAAAAATATTTTGCTCTGTCATCAACGATCCCGCCGGCCAGGAAAAACCAACAAAAACGAGTTAACTCGGTCAAACTCCATTTAAAATGTAGTCAAAAGACTACCTTTTACATAAAGTGGAAAATGTCGGAAACCTGTGTCCAAACCCAAATGCTCGGAAGACCGTCTCAAGAGTTATACTTGGACAGTATATAAACATGATAAAGTAAATATACTATATATTAGTAAAATATATAATTCCTATTAAATACAAAAACAATAAAATAATTCAATAGAAAATGAACTTTATTTCACTGTTGTCCAGTCTGATGCTTGGCTAGAAGTGACCAACAAGGGAAAATATTCCCGCTTAATATTAATATCACGTGATATATATATCATACGTGTACATACGAAGTACCCGTATCAATAGTATTCACTGGTACCGTTATTACAGTAATTTCCCTCTATACTATCGAACCGTGGGATATTATAATTATGTAATCCCCAACAATCTTAGAACCACACGCGAACTCAATGAAAGAGGAAGGACTAATTTCCCCTGTATTGTTTTTACACATTGAGTCAAAATCTAAAAGTTGTCAAACCCCACTGTAAATGAAATATTTAAGTCTATATAATATTTTTCAAATATATATATCTAAAACAATTCGAAATAATATTCGGCGCTACTTTTTGCTGTGGAAAGCATTTGATCAACAAAATGTAAATTATACATGTTTATGTGAAATTTTACATTAGAGAATAGATATAGGAAGATGTGGTATGAGTGCCAATGAGACAACTCTCCATCTAAGTAACAATTTATAAAAGTAAACCATTATAGGTTAATTTACGGCCTTCAACACGGAGCATTGGCTCACAACGAACAGCAAGCTATAAAGGGCCCCAAAATTACTAAAAAACCATTCAAACGGGAAAACCAACTGTCTAATCTATATAAAAACGAGAAACGAGAAACACGTATGAACTACATAAACAGACGACAACTACTGTATATCAGATTTCTGACTTAGGACAGGTGCAAACATTTGCAGCGGGATTAAACGTTTTAATAGTACCAAACCTTCTCCCTTTTTCTGAAACAATAGTATAACATCACAACATAGAAAGACACACTATAAAATATCAATTGGAAGGCTTAACTCAATCAAAAACGTAAATTAACACACAATGAACGAATAAATTTGATCTGTGATACCTGAATGCAAATACATAGTTAATAAAATTATAAGGGATAACAAATTAAGGTCAAAAGTAGATAAACAGGTTGAAACAAAGTTAAAGTATGATACGACTTTGAAATGTTAAACAATATTTAGAGAATCATCACTTTTGAAAAAACCTACGTCATATCATACACAGGTAAATGAAAATAATGTTGTTGTTAAGTATACTTCTTCTTCTGTGTGTATAAAATCTTCCGTTTAGGAATAGCAAGAAATTTCTTTAATATCAATAAAACTAATCTAACACTTGGTACATAGGGGTGAATATCAACAATAAAATTATACAATTAGTGCTAGATAAAACTTCCGGTACAGGTGCAAGAACATTATTTAAGGAGAAATAAAATAATTTTGATGTTCATAGTACGAAGAAGTGAAAATTTGTAGTAATTCAAATAATCAAAGCTGGTATATAGACAAGATCTATGTTTACATTAAATAACAAAAAGCATTACAACTAGTATTAACAGGTCAAATTAACAAAAAGTACGATTTGAGAGTACTCGCAGTTACTGACAGCTAGTTGAAAGCCAAAACAATTAATAATAAAAATCATGCATCAGAGACTGAAATCAACTAAAACACAAATACAAATTTAGTTATGTTTTGAACAGTCAAAGAAGACATGACTTATTAATGACAAAATCGATATTAATGCCAATAGTAAACTTTATTCAGAACGTGTGTGTGTCTATCTAATTACAACATTGGTATGATAACCCTTACTAATAAGTTTGTATAAATGGTTCGATGAGTTTACAACGGATCACATAGTGATTTCCGCGCTTTAAGTACAATATTACCGTAAAATTAAGGATGTCAAATACCATTTTAATAAATTTTCTACAGGTACAGTCAAATTTACTAATTAAATCTTTGTATCTATGAAAGAATTTAGTAAAAGTTTTAAATAATTTATGGTAACGAAATCCCTGACTTAATAATTTACCAGTGATGCATTGATTACGTTCGTTAAAATCTAAGACATCACTACACACACGGGCATACCGAATGAGTTGGGATATATAAACACAGTATGATGGAACTAAAGGCACATCGCCGTCTAAAAAAGGAAAATTAACAATAGGGAATGAAAAATCGTCTCTTTTGTCGTAAATTTTAGTATGGAGTTTCCCTTTAGAAATTGAAATGTCTAAATCTAGAAAAGGACAACTGAGAACGCCTCTTTCCAAAATGATTTAATTTGTATACAAAAGCCAATATACGACTTTTCTCCCAACATACATTTGCTTTTAAGTAAGGAAGTCCGTCTTGTATATTTTTTAATAAAAAAAAAAATGCAATCTTCAGACATTTTTACTTGATGTCTGTTTAGAAATATGCATTCATTGTGTTAAAACTTAAAACAATATACACACATGGAGCTGTGATACTATGAACGTAAACATCTATGACAAAAAAATAAACATTGTCATTAAAATGCTAAAATGTAATATTCACATTTTGTAATAGTGAATAGAGTCGAACGCGTTTAAACGGTTGTATTACAGGGAGCATTTTTGTTTACAAAATATGTAGGAGGAACTGAATGTAACAAATATACCAGAGTATAAAATAACCTTGCCACTAAAAGAATTATGTCAATTTAGCCTAACAGAGCTGTTTTTAATACATAACCTAATTTATTGATTGAAAAAAAGCAATTATCATTTAAATAACGTCAGTAACTTAGCAATAGCATCTATGAAATTGACTGCTCACCTACTGTGCTATCGACCTAGTGGTTGTCATATAATGTCAATGTTTAATGCCGATTTTAATGCGCATTAAAATATTAACACTCAATAGACATATTAATTAGAAATAACCTTCCCGATTCGACCAAAAGTGTGGGTAACTATTGAAATACGAAACCTTTAACGAGTTTAAAAGCAAACGTTCCTCACTTAAACAACCAAAAACCTTCTGCGGCCAACTTTACCATCCAGTGAGTGATTACCAGTCTTTGTTTTAGTACAACTACATAATTTATAGATAAAAAAAAAATTAACTAATTATGTATTGCTATACAGATATGAATACATTTGTTTTGGTCGCATACCCTATCATTCAATACTTATATTTTGACATGGTACACGGTCAGATTTTTCTCAAGCTGTTTAAGAAGTCTTAAACTCACTTAGTCCGTTGGGTGTATGTGCACTCATCGATATTTTTAAAAGTCTGGGTAAACATGATTGATCATCTTTGAACTTGTTTCTAGTAACGACAAAGTCTCCAAGATCGTTACTTTGTGTGGTTTGTCTTTATTTTAGTTGTTTATTGTGCTTCGTGACGATATGATGACCAAGCCCTTTCCAACTTATACTTTGCAGTTTATTCTTATAGTGTGCTGTTAAATCACTGTCTCTGATTAAAACCCGACACATTATTTTTGTGTCTGTTGCGTTTTAGAGCCCTGTTAGTTAGAGCCTGTAAATTACTGTCACTGATTTCGAACGCTTACATGTACCTGTTGCATGTTAGGAGCCTGTAAATCACTGTCTCTAATTAGGGGAGGATCGAACGCTTACACACATGTTTAGCCCAGTCACATTCTTGTACCTGTTGCATGTTAGAGCCTGTAAATCAGTGGTATTTGATGGTTGCTGTTTGTCATATTTGTTTTTCGCTGATATATGTATCATAAATCAAGTCGTTTGTTGTTACATTTACATTTTTCCACATTATGTCATGTTGAAGCCTGTTATAGCTTACTTTATACGGTATGGATGTTGCTCATTATCATAACCGTACGGTGACCAATAGATGTTTATAATCACGTGATTATGTATCTGGTTGTTTGATAAGTTATATCATTGGCAATCAAACCGAATCTCCTTATTTTTATTTCATATGACGGACTCTAATCATAAATCTTTAGTATCATATTTTGCTGAAGAAAGAGATTCAAAACAGACAACTTGTAAGTTAGTTATATCATCTGTTTAATATTCGAGACGGCTGGCCGAAAAAGAGGGTGACTGAAGTGAGGATCGTCGTCTCCATATCAAGCGGTTTTAGGGTCCTCGTTATAAAACATTCAATTTCAAATTTACCCGCTCTTATGCATGTTGACAACTTCATGGCCCCTTATAAAAAATATCAAACATTCTTAAACTATCTTTCGTCACCATGGTAACCTTTGTTTTTACGATAGACCCTGAAACTATTGTTCTTCAATTTATATGTAAAGTCATCGTTTCAATGTTTCCGGATGCTAACGGGACATCGCTGACTATTACGCCTAACAAACGTTTCTACAGTAGATGATGAATAATACAATATTCCACCTTACATTTTTTATTACTTATAACTACGGATTTTAATAAACAACACGACAGGTGACATGTAGCACCGTATAAGTCATTTTCAATTTTGTTCTATTGCCTTAATTATGAAGTTTCTAATTTAAAGCATGAAAGGAAACAACAAATGTACATATGTTCAGCTTATTATTTCTAGAAGGAATTCGGTAATATTCTTTCATTTCTCAGATTGACTAATTCCCACATATTTTAATTTAGTGGAATAGAATGTAACAGAAAAGGAAGGTTGTGGGAGTGTCTGACGGAAACACGAATATGAACTGACAGAAAACCTCATTTATATCAGTAACGCTATTAACTCTTGTTAACTCTGTCAATCCAACAGTCAGACTCTGTACATTAATTACCATTAACACACTGATTGCTTTTCGTTATCCTCTTAAGAGAAAAAGTATAACAAAAATACCGACACTAGTAACCAGAATTTAAATTGAACTCTTAGATAAATTTCAACAGATAAAGTCCGTAAAAAACTGACAAAATCAAACGTTATCATCCAACGGAACGAGAGAAAAAAAACCTGTCATATTCCTGATTTGGTACAAGCATTTTCCAAAGAGCAACGTGATATCTCATATTGAATACAAAAATTCAAAAGAAATCACATGATCCCATTTACTTTTCATTCTCTGTTTAATCACCAGTTAATAAATAGATATTGCACTGATTAAGTTAGAAAATAATTTTTTGCGCTTTTAAATGTGAATTGGTTCATAAATTTATGCCCAAGAACCTACATAAAAATCTTTTATTTAATGAATGGCTATTATTTTTTTGAATTTGAACCATAAATTAATTTTGACTCTTCAAACTAATAAATTCAAATGATAAACAAATCTTTTATTTAATTATACAGTAAAAGATAACAGTAATGACAAAAATACTGGACACCAGAACAGTTCAAATCATTCACTGACCCCGAATCTTTTGAGAGAGAAAAAAACAGACATACAAACAGAAACAAACAACAAAGGACAACATATGGTCCATAAAGTCTTTCCTGGTAAGGCACCAAATATTGTGAATTCAGGTTTAAACATCTCACAATTTTCAAAATAACATTGGTTCTGAGAAAATCGACAGAAATGCTATATATACAATAGTGGTGGTACAAATTCAAGATGGAGAAGCACCGCATTTGAATAGCCAGTGGTTGTTCTTGATTTTTTCATTGATGTTTCCACATTTTCGATGACCTGAAATGGAAATCGTGTGTAGAGTCTTCAAATTATCTATTACATAAAGTTTGAAAATTTTTAGCAATTGTTGTTTCAGAGGAGAATATTTTGAAAATTGATCAATCATAATCAAAGATTGCCTGTTGTTGCTATTTTTCATCACAAAAAGGATTGTGTGTTGTTAACATTCTGTCTACACAGTATGTCTACACAGTATGTTTACACAGTATGTCTGCAAAGTATGTCTACACAGTATGTTTACACAGTATGTCTACACAGTATGTCTACACAGTATGTCTACACAGTATGTCTACACAGTATGTTTGAAATTGTTAGAGGATGCAAATATTAAAGGTTTACGTGCTACGGACAACGACAGGTGACGTCAAGCTATTGACATATCTCATATGACTTAAAAATCGTGATGCCTTTTAAAACGTGTATCAAGATCTAGACATTTAGCACCTGCGATAGGATACATATAAATACGGTAATGGTCAAGCAAGCTCTGAAGAAATTGGTGGCTATCTTTTTCGTAGTTAACATATCATTATAGAGTAACTGTATTACCGCGCTTTAAGTACAATATAACCGTAAAATTAAGGATGTCAAATACCATTTTAATAAATTTTCTACAGGTACAGTCAAATTTACTAATTAAATCTTTGTATCTATGAAAGAATTTAGTAAAAGTTTTAAATAATTTATGGTAACGAAATCCCTGACTTAATAATTTACCAGTGATGCATTGATTACATTCGTTAAAATGTAAGACATCACTACACACACGGGCATACCGAACGAGTTGGGATATATAAACACTGTATGATGGAGGTAAAGGCACATCGCCGTCTAAAAATGAAAATTAACAATAGGAATGAAAAATCGTCTCTTTTGTCGTAAATTTTCGTATGGAGTTTCCTTTAGAAATTGAAATGTCTCTATCTAGAAAAGGACAACTGAGAACGCCTCTTTCCAAAATGATTTAATTTGTATACGAAAGACAATATACGACTTTTCTCCCAACATACATTTGCTTTTAAGTAAGGAAGTCCGTCTTGTATATTTTTTAATAAAAAACAAAAAATGCAATCCTCAGACATTTTACTTGATGTCTGTTTAGAAATATGCATTCATTGTGTTAAAACTTACAACAATATACACACATGGAGCTGTGATACAGTGAACGTAAACATCTATTGCAAAAAATAAACATTGTCATTTAAAATGCTAAAATGTAATATTCACATTTTGTAATAGTGAAAAGAGTCGAACGCATTTTAACGGTTGTATTACAGAGAGCATTTTTGTTTACAAAATATGTTGGAGGAACTGAATGTAACAAGTATACCAGAGTATAAAATAACCTTGCCACTAAAAGAATTATGTCAATTTAGCCTAACAGAGCTGTTTTTAATACATAACCTAATTTATTGATTGAAAAATAGCAATTATCATTTAAATAACGTCAGTAACTGAGCAATAGCATCTATGAAATTGACTGCTCACCTACTTTGCTTTCGACCTAGTGGTTGTCATATAATGTCAATGTTTAATGCCGATTTTAAAGCGCATGAAAATATTAACACTCAAAAGACATATTAATTAGAAGTAACCTTCCCGATTCGACCAAAAGTGTGGGTAACTATTGAAATACAAAACCTGTATCGAGTTTAAAAGCAAACGTTCCTCACTTAAACAACAAAAAACCTTCTGCGGCCAACTTTACCATCCAGTGAGTGATTATCAGCCTTTGTTTTAGTACAACTGCATAATTGTATAGATACAAAACATAACTAATTATGTATTGCTATACAGATATGAATACATTTGTACTTATGGTCGCATATCCTATCATGCAATACTTATGTTTTGACGTGGTACACGGTCAGGTTTTTCGCAAGCTGTTTAAGAAGTCTTAAACTCACTTAGTCCGTTTGGTGTATGTGCATTGATCGATATTTAAGTCTGGGTAAACATGATTGATCATCTTTGAACTAGTTTCTAGTAACGACAAAGACTCCAAGATCGTTACTTTGTGTGGTTTGTCTTTATTTTAGTTGTTTATTGTGCTTCGTGACGATATGATGACCAAGCCCTTTACAACTTATACTTTGCAGTTTATTCTTATAGTGTGCTGTTAAATCACTGTCTCTGATTAAAACCCGACACATTATTTTTGTGTCTGTTGCGTGTTAGGAGCCCTGTCACATTCATGTACCTGTTGTTAGGAGCCTGTAAATCACTGTCTCTGATTAGGGAGCCTGTTTAAACAAATCACCTGTTGCATGTTAGGAGCCTGTAAATCACTGTCTCTGATTAGGGGAGGGTCGAACGCTTACACACATGTTTAAACCCTACACATTCTTTATGTACCTGTTGCATGTTAGGAGCCTATAAATCAGTGGTATTTGATGATTGCTGTTTGTCATATTTGTTTTTCGCTGATACATTATCTTAAATCAAGTCGTTTGTTGTTGCATTTGAATTGTTCCACATTATGTCATGTTGAAGCCTGTTATAGCTTACTTTATACGGTATGGGTGTTGCTCTTTATCAAAACCGTACGGTGACCAATAGATGTTTATAATCACGTGATTATTCATCTGGTTGGTTGATAAATTATATCATTGGCAATCAAACCGAATCTCCTTATTTTTATTTCATATGACGGACTCTAATCATAAATTTTTAGTATCATATTTTGCTGAAGAAAGAGATTCAAAACAGACAACTTGTAAGTTAGTAATATCATCTGTTTAATATTCGAGACGGCTGGCCGAAAAAGAGGGTGACTGAAGTGAGGATCGTCGTCTCGATATCAAGCGGTTTTAGGGTCCTCGTTATAAAACATTCAATTTCAAATTTACCCGCTCTTATGCATGTTGACAACTTCATGGCCCCTTATAAAAAATATCAAACATTCTTAAACTATCTTTCGTCACCATGGTAACCTTTGTTTTTACGATAGACCCTGAAACTATTGTTCTTCAATTTATATGTAAAGTCATCGTTTCAATGTTTCCGGATGCTAACGGGACATCGCTGACTATTACGCCTAACAAATATTTCTACAGTAGATGATGAATAATACAATATTCCACCTTACATTTTTATTACTTATAACTACGGATTTTAATAAACAACACGACAGGTGACATGTAGCACCGTATAAGTCATTTTCAATTTTGTTCTATTGCCTTAATTATGAAGTTTCTAATTTAGAGCATGGAAGGAAACAGCAAATGTACATATGTTCAGCTTATTATTTCTAGAAGGAATTCGGTAATATTCTTTCATTTCTCAGATTGACTAATTCCCACATATTTTAATTTAGTAGAATAGAATGTAACAGAAAAGGAAGGTTGTGGGAGTGTCTGACGGAAACACGAACATGGAACTGACAGAAAACCTCATTTATATCAGTAACGCTATTAACTCCTGTTAACTCTGTCATTCAAACAGTCAGACTCTGTACATTAATTACCATTAACACATTGATTGCTTGTCGTTATCCTCTTAAGAGAAAAAGTATAACAAAAATACCGACACTAGTAACCAGAATTTAAATTGAACTCTTAGGTAAATTTCAACAGATAAAGTCCGTAAAAAACTGACAAAATCAAACGTTATCATCCAACGGAACGAGAGAAAAAAAACCTGTCATATTCCTCATTTGGTACAAGCATTTTCCAAAGAGCAACGTGATATCTCATATTGAATATAAAAATTCAAAAGAAATCATATGATCCCATTAACTTTTCATTCTCTGTTTAATCACCAGTTAATAAATAGATATTGCACTGATTAAGTTAGAAAATAACTTTTTGAGCTTTTAAATGTGAATTGGTTCATAAATTTATGCCCAGGAACCTACATAAAAAAATCTTTTTATTTAATTATACAGTAAAAGATAACAGTAATGACAAAATACTGGACACCAGAACAGTTCAAATCATTCACTGATCCACGAATCTTTGACCCCGAGAGAGAGAAAAAACAGACATACAAACAGAAACAAACAACAAAGGACAACATATGGTCCATAAAGTCTTTCCTGGTAAGGCACCAAATATTGTGAATTCAGGTTTTAAACATCTCACAATTTTCAAAATAACATTGGTTCTGAGAAAATCGATAGAAATGCTATATATACAATGGTGGTGGTACAGATTCAAGATGCAGAAGCACCGCATTTGAATAGCCTGTGATTGACCCTGATTTCGTCATTGATGTTTCCACATTTTCGATGACCAGAAATGGAAATCGTGTATAGAGTCTTCAAATTATCCATTACATAAAGTTTGAAAATATTAGTAATTGTTGTTTCAGAGGAGAATATTTTGAAAATTGATCAATTATAATCAAAGATTGCCTGTTGTCGCTATTTTTCATCACAAAGAGGATTGTGTGTTATTAACATACTGTCTACACAGTATGTCTACACAGTATGTTTACACAGTATGTCTACACAGTATGTTTACACAGTATGTCTACACAGTATGTCTACACAGTATGTCTACACAGTATGTTTGAAATTGTTAGAGGATGCAAATATTAAAGGTTTACGTGCTACGGACAACGACAGGTGACGTCAAGCTATTGACATATCTCATATGACTTAAAAATCGTGATGCCTTTTAAAAAGTGTATCAAGATCTAGACATTTAGCACCTGCGATAGGATACATATAAATACGGTAATGGTCAAGCAAGCTCTGAAGAAATTGGTGGCTATCTTTTTCGTAGTTAACATATCATTATAGAGTAACTGTACCCAAATTACACCCATTTGGCAAAAATAGCAACGGAAAATCATACAAGTTTTCTTAGAGACTAAACAATTTGTATTTTGATGAATTGATATAATGCACGTCTTTCAACATAGCTAAATATATTTAAATATACACAAAACGGTCACAGTATGTATCAATATATGAAATATTCAGTGAAAATGTAAACTTTACGGAAACATCGCCATGATACGTCAACAAAAAGTCAACTTTCAAAAAAGAGCAATTAAAATACGTCACAGGCATACATTTCTTTAAAAATGAATGATAAGCATGGACTATTGTCAAATCCTTCTAAATATTTGGAGAAATAAAACAAAACATTAGTAATTTGATTTTACGGATGTGAGATGTGAATTTAAGCATAGATGAAATTTGGGTACTCCTCATTAGAGAATCATTGGCCGTTTGGACGTTGGTTCAAACCCTTTTTTCTATGATTCAATATGGATTCAAAATTAAATTGTAGGAACTATATAGTAAATAGTGATACATCTACAAAATAAACACAGAAAAGTAGGTGAAAAAACTGTCTGAATAGGTGCAATTAAGCGTTATACGTATTATTACTTTTATCTATAAATTTACAATTACAACGATGTTATATGTTGTCATTTACTAGTTGATTGTTGCCTTTAATTACATGTTATTATGTAAAATCTGTTATGTCTTAATTGGATACATCCTTCTATAATTCTACAACCCATTAATAGTGATGTCAATAATCAGCTTTAAACGTATTTCAACATAGAAAATACGAAAACTTTCTTACTAAAAGTATTTCAATATTTTATCGAATCTTCATGTGAAATGATAATACTGTTGGAACTAAAGAGACGACTATTTCGGAATTGTTGTGCTACATTTATGCTATATAGCTAAAAGCCTGATTATGCGCTAATCATTTTAACAATGAGTATAAAGGATACAAGAATCACCAAACATATAAGTTTTTTAAATAACAGCTTGAACAAAAGCCGATGTTGCTAGTATTATGATTGTTTGTACTCTATGGCTGTTACCATGATGAAATTTAACTATTTCATTCAAATTTCAAACTGAAAGCATCTTCTCTATGCATTGGGTTTCTAAGATTGGCTTTATATATTTTGAGATTTTTACCTCTTTCGATTTTAAATTTGGTTTTTGCAGCATAGTCCGAGACTGCTCTGAAGTCTGACGATCTTTTGGAGGACTTAATTGCTTAGACTGTGAACCGTCAGAGCGCAGTCCACATAGAAGGCATGTCTGGGTTGGCATGTTACCGTCTCAAAACCGTAATAAATCCATTTTAGTATATCCGTATATGAGGATACCTCACAAATTTAAATGTTCATCTTTTATCAGCGCTTTTTCATATGATACATTAATCCCATGAAATGACACATGAATCGCATGTTATTAATTTATATTGCACTGATAGGATTTTTTGAGAACGTCAAGTACTGTTTAATGTAATTTGAAAAAAAGAAGCTGTTCGATGATCAGCAAGTACTTGTTGTGGGTGAAACTGGCTAGTCCTAATTTGTTCTTTCTATTTCTAGTTTGGGTTTATAATAAGGTTGATGACTTTTTCTATTAGGAATTATATGATACCGAATCTAATTTAAACACAATGTGCATGATTGCACATGCACCTAAATACAATTTAAGATTCAAAATCGAAACTAAAAGAGGTATAATTCTACGATTATTTACTGGGTTCATTCCTGGTGTGTAAAAAAAAATATATAGGAATATACAGAGAGCTATTTCAGCCACGATCACCAACATTTACTGTGAAAATGATTTTTTAACTAAATCACTTTTGTAATTCACATGTCACCACATTTTTAATCAGTTTTATGAACTTTTAATTTCTTTTCGACAGTAATTGAACCCATTAGCTCTTAGAATGGTGTATTCTGCCTTTCAAATGTCAACCCAAGGGTGACTGGGGTATAGAAATATAGTCCCTTCTTCTTCTTCCGACTTGCAGTTCAACTATAAATAGTTTGTCTGTGCGGGATGTATAAATTCGCCGCCACGTCCGGTCACAATCTCGAGGTTATATCCGATTCCTCGTGAAAAAGGAACGCTACGCTCTCTGCATGTTAACGAATCTTTGCAACATCTATTTGATGTTTCAGTAGGGAACCGGTTGTAAGTCATATGTTCTGTTCCTTTCTAACTAACATACCACTGTTGTCCAGTGGCTAAACCAATACTCAACCCTCCATCTCACCTTGCAGAAACTACCTATTAGCACTGTAAGGATAGCTGATAGCTTTTCATCCTGAAAATACATAAAATAATTGCAAATAGACGTTAGGTGAATAGTTGTCTATGAAAATTGATACCTAAATTGCTTTGTTTTTGTATATAAATGTACAGCAGCTATGATTGATTGATTGTTGGTGTTTAATGCCACTTTCAGCATTATTGGTTCTCTCGTGGCGTCCAGCTTTTATTGGTCAAAGAATCTGGAGTGCCCGGAGAGAACCTTCGACCCTCGGCAGGAAAAATGCCAATCCTAGTCATATACAGGTATGCTCTTATTATGGAAACAAAATTGAAGGTTAAAGCAAAGATTTAGAATATACATGTATATGTTACATGCAGTATGTTTTAAGCAAAGAAATTTCATGCAAATATGAAACATGCAAATCTACTCACATTAAAAATATGGGATGTTTATCATGATTTACACATGCTGGCACTACACACGCAATAATATGCAATACACTTTTGTAAAAAAAAGGTGCAAAATGCACTTAAAGGTCATATGATATACGCTTACTACATATGTCGTACGATTTGTGCATGATTTGTATGCATAATTACTTTCGTTCTAAACTTTTTATTTGATTTTTAAAAGTAATCTGTTTATTTAAATAGTTACCATATTTTTAATCTAAATCTTAAACTTTAATGTAGGTATAAAACATGTTTTACTTCATTCTAAATTTGTTGCTAATTTTTATTGCATGCTATATGTATGTAAGATTCAACTCTGTATTACATAGTTGTTTTATATTCGGTCAAAAGCTCCTTAGAGCTTGTGTTTGTATTTTAACTTATGCCAAATCAAAATAAATTTTTCTTATCTTATCTTATCTTATCTTATCTTATCTTATTTCGTATGTATTGGCGTACGTGTATCTTGAGTGACACGAATACAGAGATTCTGGAAAAAATGTCGGCATTTGATATACATTTATTTGAATTTGATAATGAAAGTGAACGTATTTAAAATTGTAAAAATTACTGATCTTAAAGAACAAATTCAAATATATTATTCTGGTATAAGATGTTACAAATAATAGGTCAGAATAAAAGTTCTTTATTTCTTCACCGAATTTTCATTATTGTTTATCTTATATACAGGGGTACCCTGAATAACACTTTAATCTGGATGAAATGTAATACAATAAAGTTATGTTTGATTGTTTGAAAACAAAATGAGGTTTATGTGTAAAAATTGCCGTTTTCTATTTTTCGTCATTGAGTTAAAATACGCAACTTTAAAAATGTATCAAGTGCATTTATAAAAACAAATGATCACCCTGATGTACTGCTACAAATGGTAATAGACGGAATAACATATTTCAAATCGTGTTATGGTTTATATATTTTTAAATAAATAGGATTTGTTCTTTGCGAAAGTCATAAACGTCGATCAACTTCGTCTGTCTTTAACAGCTTTATGTGGGACTGAGTAGCATTTTGATTAGATAGATATTTGTTACAATGTTGGAACGGACGTCTTCCAAGGATATAAGTTAGACACATTGATAATCAAATTTAAAAAAAAATCGTTTTCTTATAGATATTTTTTTCAAGAGTTTTAACAAGTACAGGGTAAAGTAGTTACGTCTTTTAATGGCATGAGAACGATATAACAATAATGTTTGTATCGTTTAAAAAAATTAAGCATAAACTCCATAGCTTTCCTCATCGATAGATAAGTTCATTTAAAATTTTAATTATCTTAAAATGTAACATATATTTGATACTCGGTAATATATCACCAAGCTACTGGTATCAAAAGTGTCTAAACTAAAAAGTTCTTTAGCAACTGAGTTTCTAAGAATAACTTACAACTTATAATATAGAAGCATATTTTCAAACTGATAGCTGTAAAACAATTCAGATAGAGAATACCAATAACGATTTCTGCAAAATTGGACCGGTTTAATACTTTAAAAGATCACTTTCTGTGTTGAACATTTATGAAGACATAAACTAATTCCCAAGAGGAACAGGATCTGCTTAACCTCCTGGAACACCTGAAATCTTCCCCAAGCTTTTGGTGGGGTATTTAGTTTTTTATATAGTGTTTTGTGGACTTCCTTGTCTTTTCGTCGTCTTTCGTTTTTGCCTTCGACATCGGAATTTGAATATCTCTTCAATAATATACATGTACACCTATTTTTACAGATTTTTACGTATCTATGATTTTCTTCCTTTACAGGATTTTCTCAATCGCTTGCTTTATAATCTGTTGATATTTCATTTAATTTCATAACAACATGTCTAATTCCGGTTTTGATCACCAACCATAATTCTCTATTGAGATTATTGATTAATGATTTTCCACAGTTTGATAGCACTTGAAAGTTTTTATAATTCTTTACAGTAATTTTCCTGTCTATAATACAATGGCAGCTATCTTTGACGATGATTCAGATCGTATGAAACAATAATTTAAAAAGAATCATCCATATAAAAATAAGGAAATGTGGTAGGATTGCCAATGAGAGAACTATCCATCAGAATTAAAATGACAAAGTATAAACAATTAACGATCACCGTACGGTCTTCAACAATGAGAAAAAAACATAAAGTATAGTAAGCTATAAAGACCCCAACAAAAAAATGAAACAGTTCAAACGAGGAATGTTTCTGGTTCCAAAAGATTTGCAGGATTTACAAATGTGATAGGTTATGTTATTTAAAATTTTGGACGCGTCTATAACTGCAGTTTGACATGACAAGGCTTTTTCTCCAAATAGTTGTTACTATCGGATGTTGTTGATATATTAAACAACTGAATTCGGAAATAATTATCTAAAGAAAGAGAAATCAGCATCTAACTGACAGACGGAGTTTTAAATATTAGAATTAAATAACAATTTGTCATTTTTCTTTTCTAATGACAATGTTACCTGGAAATTACATGTTCTAGATCATTAAATCTTAAACATTTTTACGATTCAGTAGTTTCTTAGGATGTTTAGTAAGCTGAAGTTCAAATTTGGAATTAAATAGCACTACGTGAAAACTTTTTAAAGATCATTAGCTGCCTATTGAAAACATAACCAGATAGCAGTTTATGAGAGACATCAAAATACAGCTTGCGAAACTTTGATAGCATCTTATAAGGATGCAGCATGCTTGGCAATATGATAGCTAATTATGATAACACAATTTAAATTCTATTCAAGTTTATAGAAAACGAGATTTAAACGGAAATTATCTTGCATTAGACATTACAATTGAAAATCCTAAGTTAACTTTCATTGCTGCTTATGGTCCTAATATGGATGATCCAGGTTTTTATAAAAAAAATCAGATATTGTTAAAGATTTTGAGAATCAGTATTTCATAATCTGTGGTGATTTTAATTTTGTTCTTAATCCTGAAATAGATTATTACAATTACAATTATTACAATTACTTAAATGTAAACAATCCAAAAGCCAGTTTAAAATTATTAGAAATTATGGATAATCAAAGTATGATTGACCCATACAGAGAACTATATCCAGATAGAAGACGTGATACTTGGAGAAAAAAGTCACCACTGAAACAGTCAAGGCTTGATTTCTTTCTCATATCTGATGTGTTATTACCTTCATTAAAAGGTTCATATATAGAACTGAGTTATCGATCAAATCACTCCATCATACTTCTGCATCAACTAGGGCAAAAATGCCATGCATGTGTCACGCATGGCCCTAAAAACGCATGTGTCACAGGTGTGTCACATACGTAATACACATGTTTCTTGTCACTGTAACACACGCATGTGAATCACATGTGTCAGAAAAACACCTGTATCACGCATGTGTTGGAAAACGCATGTGACACATGCGATATTTGCATGTGTTACACATGTATAGTAAAACGCATGTGTAACGCATGTGTTACACAGGCAAATTTCGATGACGTGAATTCAAGTTAAATTTTTCACATGAATTTTACATTAAATTTTTCATGTGAAATTCACATGAAAAAATATTATTTGTGTCCAAGTTGAAAAATATAAACATCAAAATTCAAACTTGTTTATTAACATCTAATACCATGTAAGTATTTTTTAAAGTGTGTTTTTCTATGTTGTGATGTTACACTATTGTTTCAGAAAAAGGGTGAAGGTTTGGTACCATTAAAACGTTTAAACCCGCTGCATTTGTTTGCACCTGTCCTAAGTCAGGAATCTGATGTTCAGTAGTTGTCGTTTGTTGATGTGGTTCATAAGTGTTTCTCGTTTCTCGTTTTTATATAGATTAGACCGTTGGTTTTCCCGTTTGAATGGTTTTACACTAGTAATTTTTGGGGCCCTTTATAGCTTACTGTTCGGTGTGAGCCTAGGCTCCGTGTTGAAGACCGTACTTTGACCTATAATGGTTTACATTTATAAATTTTGACTTGGATGCAGAGTTGTCTCATTGGCACTCATACCACATCTTCTTATATCTAAGACATGTATTCAATTGAAAATCTTAATTTACTTTTAAAAAATCTATTTTCACGTGAAAGCCCCCTTTTTTGGATGATCATTGCATTGGAATGGGGACATATAATTGGAATCCCCCTTTTATCCTGGGTTGGGACCCTCCCCTTTTAAAAATGGCTCGATCAGCTCCTGATTATCCTTAATTGTCACCATAATAAATGGTATTTTATCCAATCAGCTTAGGAAAATAATCGTAGGAAAAAAAGGCAAAGTAAATAAAATTGCAATAATTGTCAGATATGGGTCCAGGATCCTGAAAAGAGTGAGATTAGACTTGTAAGAGGTCTCTCTCTCTCTCTCTCTCTCTCTCTCTCTCTCTCTCTCTCTCTCTCTCTCTCTCTCTCTCTCTAAATAAATAAATAAATATATATATATAATTCCTAAACGGAGTAGGCCAGGGGATTTGGTGAATCATCCCCCTTCCCCCATTAAATCTTCTTCTGATTTGAACAATTAAAAGTTTAATCTTTAAACATTTATTTTAATTAAGATTTTCATTGGTAATTCTTTTAATACATATACACAGGTAAAGTGCAACGCATGATATGGGCATGCAGGCCAATACATGTGAAAGTCATGCGTGAATCATGCGTAAATCATGCGAAATATGAAGTATGGTTATTGGGAGAATTTGGTGTTAATGGCAGATCTTTTGATCTTCACCGCTTTGAACAAAAATGATTTAGAACTTGGATTATCTAGATGTATTGTGTTGTGTTTTTGTTATTATTGTTATTAAATAACTTTCTCAAAGGTGTGTTACAATAACCTTACATCTCTTTTTATTCCTATGTATCTGCCAACTATCTTGGACAAAAGACAGACAGATACAAGTAGACATATTTAAGTCTTAGGTGCTTCATACAGTTATGGCACTAAATTATACATTTGCATATTTTATTTAGGATTTTCTTATTTGTAACCCTTGTGTTATAAAAATGACTGATTGTATATACATTGACGACTCATTGACATTGTACAAGGCTAAATTAAAAATTACCTGGTTTGGTAGTTCAAACAAACGTGACCAATTAACATTGTCAATACTTGGTTGTTGACCATTCTGATTATTTGTCCAAGTACAAAACTATGCTAACAAGAAAATACACATGAGCATATAGAAAGTACTTGAAAAGTTTCAGAGTGTTTGAGGTCTGATGTAGTCTGTCCTGTTCAATACGGCTCATAAGATTTAGGGGAAAGCAACACTATTATCGTGTTTAAATCACAGGGGTGGATCCAGCGATTTATAAAGGGGGGGGGGTTCCTAACCCAGGATAAAGGGGGGTTCCAACTATATGTCCCCATTCAAATGCATTGATCGTCAAAAAAAAGGGGGGTTCCAACCCCCGGAACCCCACCATCCCCCCCAACCCCCCCTGGATCCGCCACTGAATCACGACAAACAATAGTCACTACATAATTCGTATCTTATACAATGTACAGAATAATATACCGTCCATTACAACTTTATCATACATTTCTTCATCTTTGGTGTAGAATAAAAGCAAAGGACATAATTACCTGCTTATATTTTACTTGTGTTTCAAGCAAGCATTTGGTGGATTGATAGAGGTTTACTGTTATAAACTTACATCTCCACTTGTGACCACCTCCTCAGTGTCCTGCAGGTGGTGTCAAAAGTTACACGTGTGTTCTTTCAAAGTTCATAAAATGAGGAACAAATGTCCTCAAATTCTCTATTCTATAAGGGGAACAAGATATCAATGTTGGAGGCATTAATGTCATTAATACCTTTCTGAGTGTACTGCAAAGAAGTCGTTTAAGAATAGACCAACCAAGCCGTGAAGGATTTGTATATTGGGTCAACGGTGATAACATTATTAAATTGTGATACCCAAACAGCCTTGGTATGAAATTTTGAACAGAAATCTCCGGCCTGCAGGTAAAAATAAAACCGGCAAGATAATTTTTTTACAGTACATGTCCTTTAGCTATGGGTCTGTTGTTAGCCGTAAAATCGAAAGAGGATACCAATTAAAGTGGTAATTTATAACCATAAATCAAATAAAATGAGAAAAGTTAAAAGAATGAAAGATAAAAACAACAGTAACGGTTGGGCTACCATTACACAAAAGCTAAAGATTGTCCCAGTGACGGATCCAGAAATTTTCATAAGGGGGCCCACTGACTGCTAAAGAGGGGGCCTCTCTAGTCATGCTCCAGTGATTCCCGATATAATAAATCAAATTATCCCACAAAAAAGGGAGGGGCAGGGTTCTTTTAATCCGCCTCTATGTGCAACACGAACCTCCAAAATACATGGGTGAACTCGGGTATTGTGAATGATAAACAGTTAGGAACTTCCTGCTCAACATGTGGCAACCTAGGTTTTAGTATACATGTAATTGCCAAATTAAGTAAGTAAAACTTCGGTCTGATAAAACCAGCCCCACTATCCACTTGCGTTTGTACAAACGCAAGTGGATTGGGGCTGGTTTTAATCAGACTGGTAAAACTTTGATAAGATTCGCCATATTGACAAACATGTGAAGATAAGATCTGGTGAGCTTTTCGTCGAATATCATGAGGAGATAGTGAAAAATATTTGGATAGTTCATGAGTTGAAAATTATAAAACAAAATATATTGTTTAACCTTGGAAAAAAAGATCAAGTCCAAAACTGGCTATTATCTGTGTAGCTTAACCTTGAAGAGTATGCAATTCTTAATCAAGGAGGCAGTAGGAAATTTCCTAATAATATTACAAAAGAACTTTTCACAGATTCTTAACTAAACGTCTATCAGATTAGTAAAATTTCTAATTCACTGAAATCTGTTGGACATAGATACTCAAATTGCAGAATCTTATTAGTAATAAAAAAAATCTGTGTTTTCTTTGACATCCTTTTGAAAAATATATTATGTTTATATTTTATTTATTTAAGGACTAGACACTACACCAAGAGGCATACAGTGGAACTTCGCACAAAGGCTAGAAGACCTAGATTTTGCAGATGATCTGGCTCTGTTATCTCACCTTTTGAAAGACATGAGAGACAAAAACACCAAACTCCATGAAACAAGAAAAAAACTAGGGCTAAAAATCAACATTAAGACAAAAATTATGAAAGTAAAGACCAGAAAAGGAGGAACAGTGTCAATTGAAGGAGAAGATATTGAAGAAGTAGACCAATTTACTTATTTATGAAGCATCATGGATAGAACTGGTGGGACAGACATCAGGACAAGAATAAGTAAAGCTCGATAAGCCTTTGCTATGCTGAAGCCAGTTTGGAAATCAACAGCATTTACAGATAACACCAAAATTCGAATTTTCAACACCAATGTAAAATCAGTCCTTTTTTATGGAGCAGAAACCTGGAGAATTACAGCAGGGGTACAACATCAAATCCAGGTTTTTATCAACAAATGCCTGCGCCAAATTTGTAAATTTTGGTGGCCAGAAACAATTAGTAACAAATGCTTATGGGAAAGAACCAACCAGGAACCAGCAATTAAACAGCTTAAGAGAAGAACATGGCAATGGATTGGGCACACTTTGAGGAAACCTGTAGGTACCATCACTAGACAGGCATTAGAATGGAACCCCCAAGGACATCGGAGACCGGGGAGACCATTTCACAGCTGGAGAAGATCAAGGCGTAAGGAGCTGGAGGAGATTGGATATACCTGGAGCGAAGCAAAAAGAATAGCCCAACATAGAGTAAGGTGGAAAGCGACTGTGGCAGCCCTACGTTCTACAAGGAATGAAGAGAATTAAGTCAAGTAAGTCATATTTTATTTATTACATTCTAACTGTCTAACATTTAATTCTTCTCTGATTAGAGTATTTCTCGTTTGTCAATTTTTCCAACTTCCCATGCCCCCCTCAGCAGAGTTGTTTAATTCTGATTGGAACAAAATGTGAATGAATTATAAATAATATATAAATGATTGAATATTCTTTATTTAGTTTTTCTTTATTCTCAATTCTTCCAGAGACATATATATATGCTCTGAGAATAATGTCTCTGCATGCGGATTCTTCATAATTAAGTATACTCAATTATTCTCTATGATCCTTCAATCCATATTTTTGCTTTTCAACTATCTATTTTTAGTTCTTATTTAAATCCCCATTCTTGATTCCAGACTAGCTCTCATACACATTATACGTAAATGTACGAAAGCTTGGCACGTCGAATACGGAAACCCGGAAAGATTTTCACCGTTGCCGTTTTTTATATTATGACGCAATATCCATGGACGCTCATCGGGTGGGTCTTTTCACCACCGAACACCACCACACATCATCGAACACCGCCGAACACCCAAAAAACACCAACCACTAGGAAAAACAGTGATATTATACGATAAAACGATAAAATAAACTAATTTACATATAATTTAATCAATTTTTAGAGTTTTATGAGCATCATTGTTATGTTAAAGTCGATAATCAATATAATCAATATGAAGAAAAACGTCTCCGGATTCATCACTATTTTTCCGGTTTTTCATTGACAAACCTCTACATAGTGTGTGTGATGAAGGATATTAGTCTTATCCGAAATATTTAACATGTGTTCATGATTTTGATATTTGTCTCTTTTCTTATTATTGGTATAACTGTTCTATAGAAGACATAGAAAAAAATGGAAAAAATATATATATATATATATTTAAGGTGTCCATGGTGTTTTGCGGAGTTGTGGTGTTATGGACTCTTATTTTCTGTTCGATGTAGATATTTGGTCTCTGCATCTTATGATTTGTTGAATTAAAAACTTAAATGTTATATATAGGTCACATTTGTAATGATAAAAGCTAAAAAAAAAATATTTTTTGGGGTGTTCGGTGGTGTTCGGTTGTGAAAAGACCTACCGGACGCTCGTCTGTTGCTGTTTTACTGTTTGATACTAACTAGTCAGATAGTTGATACAAAGAACTTTGGTTTTTCAAACTGATAGGTCAAAAAGTTATTATAAACAAATATATTGAAATGGGTTACATTGTCGATTAACTGGAATAAACCGGGGAACGAAACAATACAAAGAAAGTCAACGCAACGAAAGTGTTTCGTTTTGATGGATTACGTACCCACTTATTGTATTTGGAAAGCGCAATGAAAGGTAATATAATCATGTACATTTTTAAAAAGTTGCTAGTGCTATACTTTTCACGAAAAACCATTTGACTTTATCCATGTCAGGCATGTTAACCCGAAAATCAGTCAAAGACAAAGATTTCTTTGGCAAACACGGACGCAAGTCAACTCGCCCCACTGGCAAAACGCCCCAATTTTTTAACAACACGTCCCATTTTTTTTCAAATCGCTCCACTCTTGTTTAGTGAGCTACCATTTGATTTTTTATTGGAGGGTGGGGGCTTGGATGAAAATTGAAAAAATGCGGGACAGGAGTTTTGAGTAAATAAAATACAACTTTATAAGCCAGGACCGAAAAGAGTGAAAAATAAACTGGCAGGACAGATATTTCATATTTCAACTAAAAAAAATGCAGAATAACATTTTCATCCTAGTCCCTCCCCAAATTAAGTGGTAGTTCCTTTATAATACATTGTAGTCCAAATAATTATGACGTCTTTAAAGGCTATTATACTTTTTCTTTGACGCCTTACATCAACGTAAGGCGTCAAAGCAAAAGTATAATAGCCTTTAAGACGTCATAATTATTTGACTACTTATACCGACTTGCCCCACTTTAAACAAAAATCGCCCCACTTATGAATAGGGTTAAATCCTGTAAGATATACTCCTGCCAACAGTGGCAACTCGCCTAACTTGGGTAAAACATGTAAAATCAAAATGAATATAATATAAATATATTATGAAGGTCTCCCAACTCGCCCTACTTTAAAAAAATGAAAACTTATCTATACCCAGAATAAAAAAAAAATCGAAATTTAATATATGATATTTATTGAATTTAAATGATGTTTCACTTCTTAAAATATAATTGTACATTCATTATAATTTACTTTTATTTAATTTATGTATTTATTGGAGAATAACTTTATTCTTGCAAGCTTAGTTATTTGCATCGCTATATATGCGGAGCGTCCGGGGGGAGGGGGGGTTTCGCCCCCTGGTCCCCTACCAGGGCTTTGCCCTGGACCAAATGGGGGCCTTAGGCGGTCCCCAGACCCCTCGCCCTTCGGTTTATGATTCCAATTCATTCACAAGGTAGCTACGCCCCTGGACAGGCACATACAAATGTGCAGAATGTGGTGGGGCTAGACTAGTAGTTTGTGGTGCCTAATCCGACTCTTAACCTGGTATATTGATGTAAAAATGGCTTAACTCATCAGATCTATACAAAGCAGAAAGACATCTAGCAAAAACACACACAAGACGTGGTGGGTATTGATACATCCCCACAACAAAAAAGACTCCTAGTACAGATCTGAGAGTACTCCCAGTTACAAGCCAATAACGAGGTACATGTTCAATGTATTTACCACCAAACCTTGCCTGGTTTAGTGCAACTTTTGGTGTAATTTAAACAACTTTGAATAACTTAAAATTTCAAAGTATCATGATTATTAAAATAACTTAATGCCCAAAGATTGCCATTATAAATCATGACTGATTCAGAGATCCAATAATGTATAACCACTTTTGTTCATCCCTTCATTCAAGGGTCATATGGAATTTATATGATGGATTAGAACATTAAAATGATTAAATATTTTTTTATAGTATTTTTTTTTCAGACCAAAATATTAAAGGCAATTTGGTAGATACATTGTATTATAACTTCATTTTATCAAACATTATTTCTTTTAGCTTTTTCAATGAAAGTACTTTGAGAAGTAGGAGAAGCTAAGCAACAGAACAGAATTCATTAGAGGCATTGCTTTCTAGATTATATAGTGGATTCATAGATTGTCATATTGATTTATGTGCATATGAGGAGCAGTAGTCAATGAATAATTTTGTGATGAGAGGTATGTATGAAAATGATAACTTTGTTTGAATAATTTTTTCTTGTCAGAATCTGTACATGTAGTTTCGAAGTTTGAGGTCATAGAGTTTAAAGTTTGATTCTTGTTGTGTGCAAGTTCGAAAATTATCCAGGTTAAAAGTGACAAATTTATTTTTTTTACAGGTCATTTTTATAGAAAATTGCATTCAAAGCTCTCTTAATCGCTACATTGCTTGTTCTTTTTATACGACGGTCGTATATTGGTATCGCGTCATCAGCGTCGTCAGCGTAGTCCGAAGACATTTGGTTTCTGGACAATAACTTTAGTATAAGTAAATAGAAATCTATGAAATTTAAACACAAGGTTTATAACCACAAAAGGAAGGTTGGGATTGATTTTAGGGATTAAGGTCCCAACAGTTTAGGAATTAGGGGCCAAAAAGGGGCCCAAATAAGCATTTTTCTAGTTTCCAGACAATAACTTGTGGAACGGTGTATGGATCTCTCTGAAATTATACCACAAGTTTCCATACCACAAAGCACAAAGGGATGGTTAGGATTGGCTTTGGGGGTTATGGCTCAAACCGTTTAGGAACTAGGGGCAAAAAAGGTGGAAAAACAAGGGTGTCCTGGTTAATGGACAATTACATTAGTACAATACTGTTTGAATTACCTCACTTACACTGCTTTTAAATTATGTATAAAGAAATGTTGTGTTGTCTTGAGGTGATTAGCTGTCAATTTATTTTTAGAAGTTACTATTATCTAAATGCTGATTAAGGTATATTAATTTTTAGCCATGATTATGTATGCCATTTTCTATTTTAAGACTTTTATGATGTATTTAAATCGGTAATTATGGTTGCAAACTCCATTGGAAATTTGAATTGAGATTATGACCATATCTTGAGAGAAAGAATATTTTTTGAAAAAGGGGGTAAAAGAAATTGTGAGGGGGCATTTTTTTTCCTCAAGATTTCAGAAATTAAAAAGAAAATTTCTTCAAATATTCATTTTTTGGGGGCATCAATTCGCAACAGCATTGTGTATTGCACAAAAGCAAAAAAAAGGGGGGAGGGTAACATTTTTTTTGGGAGGGGTGGTCAATTCGCAACAGCATAGTGTATTGCACAAAAGCAAAAAAATGAATATAAATTCAAATCATATAACCAAGTCTAAGTTCTTCGACTACAGTTATTCTGTGTCAGAAACCTATGATGTGTCAAATATTTAATTACAATCCAAATTCAGACCTGTATCAAGCGCGAATATTGTGCCCATTTTTGCCCCAACTGTTCAGGGTTGGACCTCTGCGGTCGTATCCAGCTGCGCTCGGCATCAATTTATTTGTCTAGCCACAACAGTTATGAAGCTGTGGCTTAGGCATGCTGTTTTCAACAGAGGCATAGTCGTAAAAAATTTGTTGATATTCTTGATTAGGTCAGTTAAAGGAAACCAAGAAAAAACTTATGGTAATTATATATATATAAAGTCAATAATAGTTGGTGTGCAGTTGTAGTAGGATATGCACTTCTCATTTCAATGGAGATTATTTGGTCCCAATCCCTCAGTCATTTATTGATTGACTTTAATACTTTTACTTAACTTAAATGTTGAATGTTTCTGATTAGGTCAGTTTGATAATGTTTGAGCGAACCAATAATGATAAGTCATTGATATTTGGTATTTAGTTGTATGTCAGAGCCATAGTTATTGTTTTGCCCAGCCCCTCAGTTATAGTCTAATGATTTTAACTTTTGCAAGTCATGCTTCATTGACTTTGGATGTTTTACATAGCTAACATGTTTAAGCATTGTCATTTAGATATCAACATTTGAAATTAACTAACAAGATTACATACAGGCAAGACATACTTCTACAATGTATGTCTTAAGATTATTCCTGAAATGTATACCAGAGGTTTATATCAGTAATGTCTTGGATAAATATACAGGAATTTTGTCACTTTGAAATGTACAAAAATGTATGAATTAGAAAGTAAGTGCTATTAAATTTATGTTTACAGAAGTTACTCCTTGGAAATATATATTGTAAGGAAAATTGCATTCCAAGCAATCCCAAACAGGTCTACATTTCTTGTAGATTATTTATGATAATGTTTAAAAGAACAACCATATTTTATACTACAGCAAAAACGTTTTGGGGTCGTATATTACTATCACCTCGTTCGAAGACATTTGGTTTACGGACAATAACTTCAGTTGAAGTGTATGGATGTCTATGAAATTAAATTTAAAGGTTCAATACCACAAAAGGAAAGTTGGGTTTTTGTTGGGGTGAGGGGGGTGATGGTCCAAGCCGTGTAGGAATTAGGGGCCAAAAAAGGGCCCAAATCAAGCATTTTTCTAGTTTCAGGACAATAACGTGTTTATAAGTATTTTAATTGCTATGAAATTGTACCACAAGTAGAAGGTTAAGTTTCATTTTGGGGGTATTTGCCCAAACCGTTCAGGAATTAGGGACCAAAAAGGGTCTAAAACAAGCATTGTCAGACTGACCTATATTATGAATTGATAAGTTGTGCTCGTTTAGAATACATAAAATATTTGCCACTGGACATTAAAATAAGCACAAAAAAATCAACCAATTAATGTTTTTGCATTATCAGAAGGAATTTGCAAATATATAACAATGAAATTATCTACATGTAGCATTGGAGCTTTTTCAATGAACTAGCATATAAATATAAAAAGATGAGGTATGATCCTTAATGTGTTAACTATCAATTAAAAGACCAAAGGACAGAGACGTAAACATTTACTGGCCAATGTACAGCCTTAAACAATGATCAAAATCAAAACCATAAAGTAACCTATAAGGATGAAAAAATCATTTCATCTTCAACAGATTTAGTGTAACAATGTTTGTCATTTCATGCAGTCTTAAGAAAAGTATGACTGTAAGGCCAAAATATTGAATATATCAAAAGGGTATAAAATCAATTTCGCAATGCAAGTATGCAAGGTTGTACAGACAGACAAGTGTAAAACTTAATGCCCCCTCCGTTACAACAAGGGCATAAAAAGGAGATGCACAATGGGACTATGTTGGAAGTTTTAATAAATTATGAATTACATGTTTAAGCAGAAAAAAACACATGTATATTACAAATGTGTGCAGATATTACTAATTCCATGTCAAAATTCCATGTATGTTTGACAAAGTTATTGATATCCAAAAAACATTAAAAAAGGCAGGATTTTCCAGTTTTTGGACAATAACTCAAAAAGACTTTCACCAAATTGCAAGAAACTTTTGTGAATTGTTTATATCTAATGACATGAGCTCCCTTTCGATTTTTATAAATTTTAGATTTTACGTTTCCGAGTTGTGCGGTTTTATTCATTTTTAAAAAGGAGATTTTCCTGTTTTCAGACAATAACTCAAAAATGCTTACAGCAGTTTCATGAAACTTTGGTGAATTGTTTATATCTATTGTCGTAAGCTCCCTTTCTATTTTTATAAATTTTAGATTTTATGTTTCAGAGTTATGTGATTTTATTCATAAATAAAATGCTCAGCTGGGCGCAGCTTGATACGACCGGAGAGGTCGAACCCTGAACAGTTGGGGCAAGTATGGACACAACATTCAAGCTTGGTACAGCTCTAAATTTGGATTGTGATTAAATATTTGACACAACATAGGTTTCTGACACAGAATGAATGTGGTCTAAGAACTTATTTTTTTAATTTACCTATTATGGTCCAATATCCAAAATCGAAATACATGGTTAGATTCAGCATATCAAAGAATCCAAAGAATTCAATTTTTGATGAAATCAAACAAAGTTTAATTTTGGACCCTTTTGACCTCAGTGTGGACCAATTTGATAACAGGCCCAAAAATCAAAAATCTAAATACATGGTTAGATTCAGCATATCAAAGAACCCCATATATTCATTTTTTGTTAAAATCAAACAAAGTTGTAGTACAATTTCATAAAGATCCATACACTTACACACAAGTTATTTTCCTGAAACTAGAAAAATGCTTGTTTTTCCCCCCTTTCTGGCCCCTGATTCCTAAAATTTTGAGGCAATTACCCCCAAAATCAATCCCAGTCTTCCCTTTGTGGTATGGTTCCTTGCAGTACAATTTCAGAGAGATCCATTCACTTGAACACAAGTTATTGTCTGGAGACTAGAAAAATGCTTATTTTTGGCCCTTTGTTGGCCTCTTATTCCTAAACGTTTTGAGCGATTAACCCCAAACTCAATTCCAGCTTTTCCTTTGTGATATGGAACCTTGTAGTACATTTTCTGAAAGATCCATACACTTACACACAAGTTACTGTCATGAAACTAGAAAAATGCTTGGTTTTGGCCCTTTTTTTGGCCCCTAATTCCTAACATTTTGAGACAATTACCCCCAAAATCAATTCCAGCATTCCCTTTGTGATATGGAACCTTGTGGTACAATGTCAGAGAGATCCATACACTAACCCACAAGTTATTGTCTGGAAGTTACAAAAATGCTTATTTTTGGCCCCTTTTTGGCACCTAATTCCTTAACTGTTGGTACCATAACCCCCAAAATCAATCCCAACCTTTCTTTTGTGGTATTGAACCTTACGGTAAAATTTCATAGAGATCCATTCACTTAAACTAAAGTTATTGTGCGTAATTACACCTTATATAAGAATGCTGGATTTTGATTGGTTGGTAGGCAGTGTATTTTTCGCATATTCTAGCCTTTTTTTCTCATTTCAAATGAATTTGCATGTTTTTCACCACTGCCGGTGAATTTGCCTCAAATTCTCCTCTATGCCGTGGTATTTGTCATTTTGGATATTCCTTTTTTACCCTCGCGATCCTCTTCCCGCCAAAATTATTGGGTTATGACGTTACAAAATGACAGCGATAACACGTATAAGTACGTGTATAATTCCCGCAGTATTATGATAGTATCTGCTTATCCTCAAAATAATGCATAAGCATGTTTATGGATTACAGCTTACTAGTAAAAAAATATTTCCTTTCACCAGTACATAGAGTTTCAATCAAAATCTATTCGGTGTAATTAAACAGATATATCATGTTATGGAGGGGTATTTGCGAAAAATATCAGTCTTGGGACCTAATTTCCCTTGCCTAGCGGCTCGGGAAATTTAACAGTCCCTCGACTGGTATTTTTCGCAAATAACCCTCCATAACGATATATCTGTTCAAAAACCAATGTGTCTTCGGACGACGACGACGACGACGCCAACGTCATACCAATATACGACCGCAAAATTTTTTTCTAGTCTATATTTTGTACCTCAATTAACATATATTAAATTAGCGTCTCTTTTTTTGGCTTCATTGCAGCCTCATCTCGTGTTGCGTTATGCAAATTCTCTGTTGGGGTAACTTTTTCAATGTTCTGTGTTGTAGTTTTTGACTGTTCATGAGTCCTGTTTGTTGTATTGCTCTGATCATGACTAGGTTTTGTTGTCAGATACCTCGAGATACCCGATTTTCTGTCAACACTTCTTACATTTTTTTTTTTACTCGGACTTTTACCTTATATTTGCATTGGTATTATTTGGGTCTTAAATCAAAAGAAAAGAAATCAAGAATCTGCTTAAATTTTGGTTAATGACCTTTTATGAGCTATCAAGTCTTATATTAAAAGTTGAATTGGTGTTATGGTGCAAACTATTTTACCTTGTATCGTATGAAAAAAAAAAAGGGTTCCGAACATCTGACACAAAATCCAAAACCTCAATAAGTACAACCTTAATACGAATTTACATCAACTAAAATCCTATCAATTGAATAAATGACAAAGAATAGCAAAGTTGGGGAGAAAATTCTGCCACAAATCCCCTCAATGTCAATAGACCAGTACAGACATATCACATATTTACAGTATACAACTCCCTCCTTAAATAAGTCTGAGTAATAAACAACAGAGAATGTTCCCTGCCGTCTTATTCAGCTTTTCAATTAGCAAATGAAATTGGTTGTAGTGTCGTTAACGTCGTTCTTCCACATAACTCTATTGGAAGAGTTGTGTGTATGGAGTACACCTATATTAATGAAATCTTTATAGAATGAACATGCAAGAGCGTAACATATCAGTTGATATATTTAAACGACACATGATAGGGTATATAACTTTTTTAGAAAAAAACAGAAAATCACTGAAATATCAAACATCAAGAAAAATTCAAAACGGAAAGTCCCTATTCAAATGGCGAAATCAAAAGCTCAAACACATCAAAAGAATAGAATTTTGACGATTAAAATAAGCCAGTGTGTCAATATTGATTAACAGATCTAATCATTTTGACCTTTCGAGAGCACCAACATATCACTTACCTTTTTTGTCCGTTTTACTAGATAGACTTTCAGTATTGAAACGAGACGCGGGACAGGCAAATATAAAATTGAGAAAGAGACAACAACTCGATCAAAGAGCAGCCGTAAGCCAGCAATGCGTCTTCAGCGCATTGGCAAAATATGGCATCCAGAGGCAGGAGTGGAAATGGAACGTCAGTATCTAAAAATGTAATCTTGATGTCTTTGAAAACAAATAGATTTTCGCGATCATTTTAATATTTCTTACATCACAACATAGGACAACTTGAAAACCTTAAAAGTTGACAAAGGCATTAACTGTGACAAAGAAGAAGGTTCACGAAGGGTTGAAATTGACCCTAAATTTTTTATGTTTTTTAAATAGGGCCAAACAATTACAAATTTCACATAGAAATACTTGTAATAATACTATTAAGACAAAAATATATTTTTTGGCACCTACCTTTAAAATTTATGAAGTATGACCCCTTAAATAAACATTATTTGTATTTTAGGTCAATTTTGGTAAATTTTTCCATAATTTTAATTGTTTTTGGCATAATTAACCTTGGCCGCCATCCACGATCCAAAACGTTTTTACATTGATGAATTCTATATCAAAGTTGGAATCTTTTGGTTACAAAACATTTTGGATCGTAGGTGGCGGCAAAGGTTTTCCTTAAGCTTTAAGGTCTAAAAATTGCACAAAATCATCATATTTTGAAAAAATGTCCAAAATGGGCCTGCTTTGTAGAATATTATGTATTTTCATGAAAAGAACTGATTTATTTGGCATTAAGGCTTTTGAAATAGACCCATTGACAAACCAAATTGTGACCTTTTTGGTGTTTTATGATAAAGTTGATATTTTAGTCCATTTTGTACCATATGACACACTATAGGATAGAACACAGACATTAAGAACATACACAGATTTGAGGCTTGGCATAGGTATAAAGCTACATAAGCATCTTTGTGAGTCAGTAGGTTTCTGTCTTGCAAAACAACAAACATGTAAGCATATGATTTGTATAACAATTTAATAAAATGAAAGAATACACCAATAACTATACACACACACACTAACAATAAATAACACCAAACCGCATGTAATTAAAGGTAAACAATAATTATGAAAAAAAGAGCATTTTTTACAATACAATTGGAATAGTTAAATGTTAAAGTTGTATGCTTGTGATTTAAAAATGATTTGAATTGAAGGGGAAAACATTAAAAATATTGGTAAAAAGAAGGAATCTAAGATTATCAGTTTGATGTACTCAAAATAAAATATATAAAATGAATACTGAGTAAACCTAGCTGCATACGTATACTGCAAACAAAGTTTCTTGTTAGTGTGTAATCTAGAAATATGTTAAGAACAAGTATAGGACCTACCAATACTGAATGAAAATGTTTATTTATATTACAGTCAATCAGGTAATAATGTGTCAAATATAAAATCGTCAGGGGTTAAAAAAAGCCACTAGCCCGACGCCCGGAACTACAGCATTTAGACCTCGGGCAATCAAAACTGGTAACCCAATATGCCCGACGGACTAAAATATTCTTGGCGTTTCCAAATTGGAAAGTGGAAAATCCCTCATTACTATTCTATCTTAGCCAATCAGATTCAACTACGTCATCCAGGATTCCAAGAATCTGAATTGATTTTGTACATGTTTTAAAAATAGAACAAATAACTCTGGATGGACCGGTATCATGTATTGGTCGCCATTCCCGTACTTTCAATATCTTTTTGTCAGTACAGGGTAGGGGGTATTGTACATTGCTTATGCAACCAGAGAAATATGATGTAAACTGATTGTACCTCCTACTGAATAATTTATTGCAATATACATGTAAATCCTTTTTGACAGGAGAAATCTGACTTTTGTCAGTTATAATTTTGTAACACGTGCGTGACCAGTATTTCGTATTTTGGACGACATTTTGTTTTGTTTACATACTGTGAAGAAGGCTCGGGAACCATGACCTAAACATTAACAGTCTTCAGAAAACTTAAACTTGATGCAATAATATTTCATCAATCATGATAATCTTCATTGATATTCAAATAAATTATTTTTAAAGAAATAAAATATATAACAAATACAATTTCAGTTTAGAGTACTAAGTCTAATTAAATTTTTGCCCGATTAGCTTACCTGTGATAAATGTAAATATGGATATTACTTCGTAAAAAAGACACAAACTATGGATGGTTGATATTTATTCACATAAATGTTTCAGGTCGTTTGATTTATTTTAATAAATATAGGATTTAAAAATTGAAAACAAATATGAGCATTACATAACCAGCTGATAGTTCTTTTACACAAACGTGATGATGAATCTGATAAAAAATCACTCCAATCCTTGTATATATACATGTATAGCAGTGGTCAAGGCTTGTACCAACTCAAGATTTGGTCAACTCATTATTGCAGAATATTCAATGAAGATACATTTATCAACACGATCAACTAATTGAATATATCGGGTAATGGGATATATTTTTTGCTGACATAATTTTTGGGTATTCGATTTGCCGAAGTCTACTGTATACAACGGGTAAAAAATGCTAAGTTTATAGAATTCGTTGCATTATACAGCAAACTCTGAATTTGTAAGGCATACTCGGGCTAGCAGGTCATTTTTGATTGGCTAGCAGTTCTTCCAACAGGGCTAGTAATATCCTGCTACCATTTAGCCCTGGGCTAGTTAGCTGTAACAAAACATTTTAACCCCTGCAGATTCGTCTTCATGTGACTTTTTTCTCAAGGTCATTTTAATATATTTAGGGAAAAACTAAACATAGTGTGAAAAATGCAATAAGCGCATTTCAGCTCTTTAATTTGAATTTGAAATTCTATCAATATATAAATATTCCATTATAAGTAAAGCAATAGTCAAGGCATAAAAAACGCCGATTCATTTGAGAGTTCTGAAATATTTATTTTCTGAAAATGAAAAAATTCTCATAGTCAGCTGTTTTTCTATCGGGTCTCTGTTGTCCATTGTGATAAATTATTCCTAAAAATGCAATGAAATGGATTAAATGAAATTACAATAAGGAATTATAGATGGCATTACAAAAGGGTAAGTTGATGGTTATCATTCAGATGAATTTGAATTATGGACAACAAGAATCTAACTTATATGTTTAGGGGAAAACACAGCTAAAGGCCAAGGAATAGTTAATGGGCTGTGTCATAGATTCTGGTTGAATTTTGCAGATAACTTGGGCTCATTGAAATATATCTGAAAATCGAAAAAATTATCCATTTATCTTTTATTTTCTCAAATATTACTGATTGAATTCTTCCGAAAGGTGAACATTTATGCAGGAAGCACATGAAATCAACAAAAAACTTTCATAAATTTACATGTAAATCATCAAATTTTTATTTTTACTACACAGATTTTTCTTCAAAAACTATAGGTTATTGATACATGAATTTTCATTTTAAAAATATTTTAAATAACCATATGCTCACCGACATTTTTGTGTATTAACCAATCTGATACATTGTAGGTAGTAAAAAAACGTTCAAAACTCGACGTTTTACGGTCTTCAACAAAATGACAGTACGATTATTTCGAAGTTTTTCGATATTTTTGCTCGTAATCAAACACTTAAATTGATGATGTTAACCGAGCAAGGAAGTCGGTGACACTTTTAATATATCAAATCATTAAAATGGAAATTTGTGTACCAACAACATATAGGTTTTTAAAAATTTTGGATTGAAAGACAACTTTCTGAACTTTTTTTCGCCGATTTTTGAACATCGGTGTACTACTGTTCCCTTTATTTATGTGCTTTCTATACAAATAAAATTGAGAATGTAAATGAGGAATATGTAAAAGAGACAACAACTCGACCAAAGAAGAGAATAATCTAATTGGAAAAACATCAATCAATACTATTTCAGTAAAAAAGAGATAAAGGCATGATTTTTTTCGATTTTCAGATACAGTTCAACGAGCTAAAGGTGTGTGCAACATTTTCAGAAAATCTGTGACATAGTCCATTTACTGTAACTTGACCTTAGTCGCAGGGTGAGAACTTTGCCACAAAATAATAAAGTTAGTTAAGTACAGATCATCTTTTTTCCTACAAATGATTTTGTTCAATTTTAGCACCAAGTTGATATTTTATCTTTTTTGGCGAGTAAGCGCATCGAAAAAAAATATGTTTTGGATTTTTGTCATAAATTGAGTTTTCTAAATGTCATCTTGGCAACAAATCGGTAAATGATCTTCAGTAGCATAAAGACATAAAACTTTATCAAATATGGCCAATTAGTTATACCACTTGTTTGTGAAAATGACTACCAAGTCAGGAATATGACAGTTGTTTTCAATTCGTTCCGTTAGTTGATGTTGTCTAGCGTTTGATTTTATCAGGTTTTATGGACTTTTTGAATTTATGTTGGAGTTCAGAGTTTAGTAAATACTTTTTGAAATACGTTTTGCTGTAATGAAATATTATATATGTATGTATACCTTTGATCTTGATACTGTCATATCGACAGATTTGTTCTACTGTTTCTCCGTCTTCTTTTACCACTTCTTTCACAGTAACTGATTCGTACTCGTACATACTGTAATAGACATATTGTATATCACAGGTGAGTTTGACTATTATGTTTTGGTCACTTTTTGTGATACGAATCCCTTAGTTTTTCGAGATTGCTAACATCATTGACTTTGAAATATTTGGTTTTTAGCGTAATTGTTTTTTTTAAATTTTATTGTTATTTGGTCTCTTCTGAAGAGATGTCTTTTGGCAATCATACCACATCTTCTTTTTATATTGTACATCTAATGAAAAGTTTATGTCTATGCATACATCCATGGCCTTCACACTTTTAGGTTAATTATATAAAGCTCTTCTGACATTCCTATTGCATTTTGCACTACTTGTTCTTTTACTGATATTGTACTTTACTGTTGTTATATATTTGATTTATTGCTAGCTGCTAAATACATAAGATTACAAATGTGAAAACCTATTTTGTTGTCCATAAAAACACTAATGAGAACTGTATTTAATATATTCGACGTATGAACGAACTCGATTTCATGCCACAAGAGCATATAGGTAAATTTATTTTGTATTTCTTTACAAACTTATCGTCTTAGTTATTTCAACACTCATATGACGTACCATCAAATTGAAAAAAAAAACAAATTCTGTAACAAGCAGTCGAAATAAATTGATAATACACATTACTTTCTTTATTTAGATGTAAAGTCTTACAAACGAATGTTACCCTTCTCTCCAATTATTAGTTAATTTTAAGATGTAAACAGATGATAGTGTTTTGCTGTTGTAGCTAGCTATACAACCAGGCTTAACCCATCATTTTCTTCGAAAATATACCAGTACCAAGATATGAATATGGCCGTTGACATTCAGTTCCGTTCATTTGAGGATGTTCGCTTGTCATGTTTTGGATTTTTTGTCAGATTTTCGGAATCCTCTGGTTTTATTCATTTGAATGCCTTAAAAAATTTTGCCCATTGACCCCCATTTTTCTTTTTATAAATCTTTTGCATGTATAATTATAAGCCATCTGTAAAAGTCTTATAAAATCCTTGTTATTTTTTAACAGTTTTTGAGCACTTAAACTTGTCAATGATAAAGCTATGAAAATTAAAAAGAGAACATTTTCCCGCCAAAATTTCAATGGCTAATATCTCGAAAACAAGCACATTGACCTATATATTTTTTTTTTTGCTCTTTTGTTTCCTTTAATAATACCCTATCAATATATACTAGTGTTATGAAAAGCTTGTTATTTTGAAACTGAGTAGCGAACCTCCTTAAAGTGTTTGATTTTGTCAGTTTTTATGGATTTCCCCTATTGACACAATGTTCCCACCAAAGAATACATGAGCAACACATATATTTTTTTCAATTACTAATTATCTTACCTATTCTCTATCTGTGTTGATTGGCATCTCTCAGATGTTGATTTAGTTTCTGAAGATATACATTTTGTGAAATTATAGCAAAACCTCATTACTGACGTTGTTTATCATCTTAATAACGTGTTATAGTATTCTTTTATTTGTCTTTATTAATATTACTCTTACTGTTTAGTCTGTTTTTGGTGATAACCATTTGACGTGACTCTGTACTTATGCATCCCGTCATTGTGTTATTGTTCTATAATTTTTGTATTCTTATCTTTATTTTTGCTAATTTGCTTTGTCTATATGACTTTTTGTATTTCTTTGATACATATGACGTTGCTCTGTACTTATACACCCCGCCATTGTATTACTGTTCTATGGTAATTTTTGTATTCTTGTTTTTCATATTTGCTAATGCTTTGTCTATATGCCCTTTTGTGTTTCTTTGATACCTTTTTTTAGAAAAAAATCACAATAAGCATATAGACAAGCGGCAAGAAGGACAAGGGAAAATTTGTACTTCTGCAGAGGATATGCCTAAAATAACTATAGACTATATTCTGTTCATACATTGAACGACAAATGTTTTTTTTTTATTTCTACCTGAGTGACGTTTTCATGCTTATAAACTGATGTACGTCAAACGTGCGATTCTACGTCAGAGTTAATGTTAACCTAACCATGTGCCTGTCAGGTTAAGGAATCGGTCCCAGTACTTAAAATCTGTCAATCCTTTATGGGTGGATTTAACATAGATAAATAAAATCGTATCATAATAAAAAAAAAAAACACATAAATGAGATTGTTAAATTTGATATACGCCTTTTTCTGTCGCTTTGTTACATATTTGTTTGTTTTTATAGTGATTAAGATTATAACACAATGTGACTGCTGTACCCCTATTTTTGACATTTTTACCTATTATGTCTGTTTGTTTTGTGCACGCATCGTTGTCAATATAATGGAATTTGATGCGACTGTCAAACAAGTGAGAGGTTTAGCTAGCTATAAAACCAGGTTCAATTCACCGTTTTATACATAAGAAAATGCCTGTACCAAGTCAGGAATATGACAGTTGTTATCCATTCGTTTGATGTGTTTGAGCTTTTGATTTTGCCATTCGATTAGGGACTTTCCGTTTTGGATTTTCCTCGGAGTTCAGTATTTTTGTGATTTTACTTTTTCATTAAAGATACCTGGCTTACAATATATACGACAGACCAGTGACCCTCTACAAACGACTCATCCATCAGTGATCTTCGAACCAAACGAGTTAAAAGTAAAAAATAGTACGAAATTAGAGAAAGAGTACTGAGAACTAAAAAGTCCGCAGATCTTTGACAAATACAGCTAAGGTAATCTATTTCAGGAAAAAAAATCCCTAGTATTTCGAACAATTCAAAGTTTTGTAAACAGGTAATTTATTCTTTATAATTTCTGGTGTTTTTATCTGAATTGCTAAGAAAATGTGATACTTGCCAACTTTAAAAAAATATATATATCATAGGGTTATTGTATTTATATTACTGAAAATTGTTTCTGGTAGATAATAATATATTTGTACTTCTTTACACCGATTTATCATTTTTATTTATGTCTTTGATATTTGTAAAAATAGAGTTTCATTCTTGTCTAAACTAAACTGCAATTCACAATTTTGTTCAAAATTTGTCGGAGAATGACATTCACAAATAAAAGAAATAATCAAATCGATAAATGAAAATAACTTTATATCAAGTTTTTGCTTGCGAAGCACTTTTCTATTTTTGAATTTAACTTCATCAGAAATGATGCCATGTACCCGTTTTAAGACAATTCTTGATATCTCAAGTTCTTAATACATTTCAATTTAAAATATATCTCCATTGCAAGCATTATTATTTCTGGTGTTACGATTTAAAAATGCGGACAACTTAGATACATTTTGCTAGTTAATTAAATCCCCACGCCTTTTCATATACTTAATAGTTTTATATTAAAGTATAGCATTTTTTGCATTGTCGTGTTTTTGTTTTTTCTCTGTTAAAGGACTATATATGAATAACTAATGCATGTTGTATGTCAATGCAGTAAAAAAAGTGTAGGAAATAAACAAAAAACAATGCAAGCAATAACAGCAAAAATATATTGTAAGAATTGGTTTTGGGTAATAATTATACTACTATAACTACTGATAATGATAACAATATTCAAACATGTATCATATTTCCCCGAATTCAATATTGAATTTTGCCTCTACCAAGATGGGTTAAAATCCGATTAATTTAACAGCAAATGACTACTTAATACGAACATTACTGTTTAAAATACAACCAAGCTATGTGCAGTTCCTATTCCATCTGAAAAATAAAATAGATATGCATACCATTTTCATAATTACCGAAGAGTCCATTATAAATGGTCCTCACGCCACTATGAATACAAAATAAACACATTGTATATTTTTATAAAATAGCAAGAATTAATAAATTACAATGAATTGGATTTATTAGCATTCACGGATTTTACATAATATTTTTGCACAAGGCATTGCATTTTAAATCAATGTAAACAACGAAACATGAGTGTATTGCTTCACTTATAACCTAGCGAAAACCGATGGAACAGCTTCATAAATGTCTCATACTTTGCTTGCAGCATGTTTATGCACGTTTATTAACGTAACAATAGAAACAAGAACCCTGGTATGGTTTCATAGTGATTAAGATGATAACACAATGTTGACTGCTGTACCCCTATTTTTGACATTTTTACCTATTGTGTCTGTTTATTTTGTTCACGCATCGTTGTCAATATATTGGAATTTGATGCGACTGTCATACAAGTGAGAGGTTTAGCTAGCTATAAAACCAGGTTCAATCCACCATTTTCTACATAATAAAATTACTGTACCAAGTCAGGAATATGACAGTTGTTATCGATTCGTTTGATGTGTTTGAGCTTTTAGTTTTGCCATTTGATTAGAAACTTTCTTTTTTGAATTTCCTCGGAGTTTAGCATTTTTGTGATTTTACTTTTCAGTACATTGTAAGCCTGCTTGTACAATCGCTTGATTATTATCAGCTAATGATTAGGTTCAAAATATCTGAGGTACAGAATTTATGTGATAGGAAAGAGAGAGATTTATCCCCTACTGGCAACGTCCTTAGACAGAGTTGACCTGATATGAACTTGGTTACTCTTTTTATGTCGAAGATGCATATAAAGCTCTTTGTTTAATCAAGCCCATTCATATTCACTTTCGCATGGCATTGACTTTCAAACTGTTTGGTTTGAGTGTCTAAGTTGAAGACAACTACTGAAAAAAAAAACATCGTACGCAGCAGATTTGAAGTTGGTATTTTCTTTTTTCCACTAAAATACATTCTGTATTAGTGAAAAAAACGCACAATAATGAGATAAAAACACATGAAATGTCTTACAAATAAAATTGTATTTCCTCCATAATAAATACACAATTCATTGCAAGATTTAAACCGATTGTTTTTTCTGCTATTTAAGAATCATGGATTGCGGACGAGACTCGAATTAAATCTTAAAGACCTAGTGCAAAATGACCGGACTCTCTAACCAATGATCTTGAGAAACTGGATAACAAAAGATCGTTCTTTGAAATATATTTTAATCATTTCTTACCTATTCCCTATCTCTGTTGACTGATAACCGTTAGACGTGTGGTTAATTTCTGAAGATACATACTCAATGAAATCAAAACAAGTGATTTACGCATTGTGAGTTAATTATAAATTTTGCTGTTCATTTATGGGCTCAAATTCAGCTGAATTGCGAAGACATAGCTCAGGCCTCCAACATTTCACAAGATGATAATGAAATAGCACTATTGCAGGAATATTTTGTGTAATTCGTCCGCAGTAGATTTTATTTACACGAAGTTGTGAGTTTTTTTATCGATTCAACGAGGAATTATATTTACATGTACCAATATTCATGCACAAATCCTTTCATTGTATAAATGAAATTGTATAAATGAAATGTAAAAATGTCAGTGATGACGTCACTAAAAAGACATTTTACGCTAGTGATATTTTATATATTATTACACGTTTTTTTCTGCAGTAAATTCGGTATGCAAATTGTTTTCGGATTATCATTAAATAGTATGTATGTCATTCCTATTTGATAAAAGTTTATTTATATTAATACCTCAGCAATTTCGAAATTTCCTTTCGTAAAACTGGATTTCACCTGGTTTTTTTTTTGCTGGGTTCGTGTTGCTCAGTCTTTATCTTTTTATGTAATGTTTTGTAATTGTTGTGTGTCCTTGGTCGTTTGTTTTTGCCATGATTATGTCTGTTTTTTATTGTTCTCATGAATTTGGAATGCCCCCACCCTTGTTATGTTCCTCATCTTTTGTTTATCAGAACGATATCGTTAGTACATTATGCATGTTTACAACGATATTTCCTATGAGTATCTATAATATTAGTTTCAAGGTATTTAAATACATTATTGATCATGACTGTGTTTTAAAACAACAATTAATGGTCTAATAAATAATTTGAAACACTTATATGGTAAAATAATTGAAAAGCACACAGTTCAAGCGTCAATATGTTATGACTGACAGCGTTTGCATGAATAGGGTCAGATCTTTAATATCATACTTAACAGTATATGTACCGTTTTGTGAAGATAGCTTTTTGTGTCTTGTTTTCAGAATAACCACAAACAGAATTACCACTACTACGAAAGCCAGAGATATACTTGTTCCGAGACCAACTGCCATACTGTTGAATGATTTTTCCTTGGCATGAACTGTAATAGACGTAAATATCATTTGTGAAAAGATGATCTGTATTCTGAACGCATAGCGTCGGTTTTCTTATGATTATTGTACAGCATAACAATAAAACTGAATAGTGACATTATGTTAGGTAATACACTATGCACCAAATGATCTAGCTACTTATGCTATTACATTCTACACTTAAATACATTTTATATATCTAAAGCTTATTTCGATGAACAAAGGTTTAAATCAACCTTCAACATAATAATTCTGGGAATACATATAAGCTTGAAAATAAACTCGTCATAGATACCAGAATTGAAATTTTGTATTTGCGCCAGACGCGCGTTTCGTTTACAAAAGACTCATCAGTGACGCTCGAATAAAAAAAAGTTATAAAAAAAAGCAAAATAAAGTACGAAGTTAAAGAGTATTGAGAAGGGAAATGATGAAAGGACAGAAGTGGTACCTTAAATTTTACGAACAAACACAGACTAAATGAGAGTCTGGAGATACAAAATAAAGGATGTTTGAAAATTATTGTTTTTGAATACTTTTTTTATCTATGATCTTTGCTTTGTTTTAACATTTTCAAGTTCACGAACAGAAAATGTGTTTGTGCCTTTATTTATCTGCTCTTTGGTCGGGTTGTTGTCTCTTTGACATATTCCCCATTTCCATTCTCAATTTTATTATCTTATTTTAAAGATGTAGTGTCTAAAACGAATACGACGTTAAGATATTATGTTTCTTTGTGCCAACAATTCTTATAAGAATTACGTTGATTGAAAAAATTGGAGAAATATTGTTTTTGCTTAATACGCATAATAAATTTATACAATATGTTTGATAATTGAGATTATTTTCGAAATAAAAGGCATCGTGTGTTTACGCTTACCATTTGTAAATATTTTTCGTATTGATGTATGCTTTCGTCCTGCAAGTATTGTCTGTGAATTTTACGGTTGTTATTTGAATCTCTCCCTTTAAAATATTTCATCATTCAGAAAACAAATCAGATGGAAAAAGCGACAGGAAAGCAGATACAACTAAACACATTCAAATGAGTATCAAAATGTGGGAAAAAAATATTGAAGATACCAGGATTAAGATTGTACGCCGTATGCTCCACAAAAGACTCGTCAGTGACGCTCAAATAAATAAAATTAAAGGAAAAATTAAGTTCGAAGTTCAAAAGATAAAGAACACAGTAGTGTACCGCTGTTCTAAAATCATAAATCGATTGAGAGAAAACAAATTCGACTTACTAACTAAAACCGAGGGAAACACATCTACTATAAGAGGAAAATAACGAAATAACAGAACACAAAAGTGCAACAAAAAAACCAACAATGCAACAAACATAGAAACGAACTATTAGATAAGAACTGCCATATTCATGACTTGGTACAGGACATTTAAATAAAAATGGTGGATTGAACCTGGTTTTGTGCCTAGCCAAACCTCCACGGTTGAT